>ML362217.1:437-99151 GCA_005239505.1 Nicotiana paniculata
ATCACCGATATAGATACAGTTCGGGGCAAGGTTTCTAGATATCGACGATAATAGTTGTGATGAATTTCTTAGAGTCGGATGGTTTACACGGATTAGGCATCCAGTCCAAAGGGCATGTCATGTTCATTGAAGTCTGCATGCACTCCAGATAAGTCCTCCTTTCCTTTCCCCGAAAGGGACACCTTTTGTTTAAATTCGTTGTCCATTCTGTCATTTACTTTTCTTTTGAATCCCTTTCGGTCTAACTCTGTCCCGAAACTAAGGCAAAAAAAATATGGCAAGACTGATTTACAGGGCTTTCGTTTGACACGGGCTGATATGCAAAAGGCACCCAGCTTTGTCAGGAGCATCAAGTCAATCCCAACTGGCCGAAGCGGTCGATACTTCAAACTCAAAGCCGTTAGAAGGAGGAAATCGAATCGAGGTGCCTATATAAGCGATCGCAGTTGAAAGGTTGAGCCCCGTGTGGCTAACCACCTTGGCATGGTTTGAAAAGCCGAAATATTCCAAATGACCTAAAGTTACAATTGGAAGAGAAGTCAGGGATGAAAAGTCAATGAAGGCGAAATAAAGGTGGAAAANTTCGTTTGACACGGGCTGATATACAAAAGGCACCCGGCTTTGTCAGGAGCATCGAGTCAACCCCAACTGGCTGAAGCGGTCGATAATTCAAACTCAAAGCCGTTAGAAGGAGGAAATCGAATTGAAGTGCCTATATAAGCGATCGCAGTTGAAAGGTTGAGCCCCGTGTGGCTAACCACCTTGGCACGGTTTGAAAAGCCGAAATACTCCAAATGACCTAAAGTTAAAATTGGAAGAGAAGTCAGGGATGAAAAGTCAATGAAGGCGAAATAAAGGTGGAAAAGTTAAATCCCACACGACTAGCCATCGCAGCCGAATTTCAGGGGCCAAAACTCCTCCACAATACTCCGAAAATCCAAAAGAAAAAGCAAGTGAAAAGCCTACAAAGGCAAAATAAAATGTNAGCCGAATTTGAGGGGCCAAAACTCCTCCACAAAACTCCTCCCCAATACTCCGAAAATCCAAAAGAAAAGGCAAGTAAAAAGCCTACAAAGGCAAAATAAAATGTTGGGTCCTACGTGACCAATCGCCATAGGGAAATCTGGAAAGCCAAGGCCCCCGGGATTAGAGAGGAAACCCAATCCCCAGCAAGCGAACCAGCAAGCAAGTGGTTGAGATCTTCATAAAAAAAACTGAGATCAAGCAGCTGAAAATCAAGGCCGCAAAACCGACCACCGTCTCAAACTAACGAATTGTTTTTCCGCTTGAAATAGGAAACAGGTGCAAAAGCAACCGTGAAAGGGCAGATGCAATAAAAAGAAATCGCGCAAGAGTTGGAAGGAACTCTACAGCATCGACTCCAAAGAAAGGGAAGTTTCCTCCAAAGATCTTTTCCCGCGTATATAAAAAATAAAAATAAATAAATAAAAAGAAAATAACAAAAAAGAAGAAAAAAAAAAGAAAATGAAGTTGAATGTGATGTGACCCTAAAAGTAGCGTAGGATTTTCAACTCTTGGCCAAACATTTTCCAACCAAGGATATCTCAGCCCTCAGTTGATGCCAACATAGGGTCCCGCACCCAAGCAGACGCTGGCATAACCCAATGATCTCTTTTTCAGGCAACAGCATAACCTGTTGACCTTCCGGACACCGGCATAACCTGGTGATCCTTCTGGAAACAGCATAACCTGTTGATCACTTCAGACACTGGCATAACCCAGTGATCTCTTATTTTCCAAGCAACAGCATGACCTGTTGACCTCCCGGACACCGGCATAACCCGGTGATCCTTCTGACAACAGCATAACCTGTTGATCACTTCAGACGCTGGCATAACCCAGTGATCCTTTTTTTCAGGCAACGGCATAACCTGTTGACCTCCCCGGACACCGGCATAACCCGGTGATCCTTCTGACAACAGCATAAGCTGTTGATCATTTCAGACACTGGCATAACCCAGTGATCTCTTTTTCAGGCAACAACATAACCTGTTGACCTCCCGGACATCGGCATAACCCGATGATCCTTCTGACAACAGCATAACCTATTGATCACTTCAGACACTGGCATAACCCAGTGATCTCTTCTTTTCCAGGCAACAGCATAACCTGTTGACCTCCCGGACACCGGCATAACCCGGTGATCCTTCTGACAACAGCATAACCTGTTGATCATTTCAGACACTGGCATAACCCATTCATCTCTTTTTCAGGCAACAGCATAACCTGTTGACCTCCCGGACATCGGCATAACTCGATGATCCTACTAACAACAGCATAACCTGTTGATCACTTCAGACACTGGCATAACCCAGTGGTCTCTTTCTCAGGCGACAGCATAACCTGTTGACCTTTTCAGACACCAGCATAACCTGATGCTCTCTTTTCTTGACAACGGCATAACCCGTTGATCCTCCCCCCAGCCACCGGCATAACCTGGTGATCTTTTTCTTGACGACGGCATAACCTGTCGATTTTGTCCAACATAGGGTCTCCAACCCCTAGTTGATTTTACCTTTAGGCATAAGGTATCCACAATAAACCTGAGCACACCCTTCCCGGCTTTTCATAGCTTTCAATAATAAGGTAGCATAGATTTTATTACAATAACTCACGGAATTTTCCTAGTGAATACTGGGGAAGAAAATTTCGTTCGTTTTCTTTGATTTTGCGCAGGTCACAATAAATTCGAGACGACCAAAAGAGGAAGTTTCGATCCAAAATAACAGAACAAAAGAAGAAACAGAAGATTGAACCCGAAAGTGCATGATACGGAGAAGATATGGACTATTCAGGACGAGATGGAAGTCATCCGTTCGGTATATCCTGCCTTAGTCCGAGAAGCGGAGAGACGAAACCAACACCTGCGGCTAATAAACATTTAAGATCCAGGTCAGAGCTAGCAGAAGATCAAGACTCAAGAACAGGTCTTAGATAGGATTTTTGTAACTAGCAGCTAATAGGTCTTTAGTTTAGTCTGTCGTCTTGTTTACTTTGGGTGTAACAAGGAGATCCGCAGCAGTAATAGCAGCAACCACGGTGGAACCACAGTTACCCGGTAGTCCCAGCTACCAAAACCTCCAGAACTACACTGACCGGATTCCTTCATAGCCAAGGATATGTAGGCAACCTTTGAAGCAGGGTTCGGTCAAACTTTTCAAAACGCTTCACAATGGAACATATGAATATGTGAAAGTCGTTCATTGTCGCTCATCTTGTCTTTGCCCGAAAACTCTTCTTGTTTTCTAGCAAAGAGGGGCAGTTGTGAGCATGTAATTTTTAACCTACTATATGTTCCTACAAAATTCAATAAATTAATTAGAGATTATAAACCTTGTTGGATTCCAATGTCTGTATGTGAATTATCTACATTACATCAATTATAATTTGTCTTTTAAAACTCAGAAATGATTTAAAGTCGCATGATTCGGTGCATGACTTCAATCATTTTTATTATGAAAAATTATTCTCTACATAATCACATTTTTTAACTAGAAATTTCAACCTCTAATTTACTCAGTAATTAAAATTTAAACTAGAGTTAATCGATATATTACTTGTGATCGATTGAAATAAATAACAACAACAATGTTGATTATTTGACACAATGTAGATTTAATGATTAATTCATTCATTTTTTCCTAACAAAATTGTGAAATTTGTTCCTTAAATGATATGAGTATTAAATCAAATGTTATTACTCTTAATTAATTTATAATTAGACAAAAACTAAGTTAGAATTAATCACTACATTTTTNTTAATGTTATTACTCTTAATTAATTTGTAATTAGACAAAAAACTAAGAATTAATCACTACATTTTTTTTTATATAATAATAGGTGTTAGAGTTAAAATAGTTTTAAAATCGGACCTGGGCCAAATTACCCAGGCCCAAACACCCTTCTCCCTAACACCGGACAACCCAGGCCCAAAACCCAACCTCTTACCCGGCCTGCCCCTACACTACCCAAACGACGCCGTTTAGCTTTCCTTTCACCTCAGTCGTTGGATAATTTTGATCCAACGGTCCAGAACCAACCCCTCATAAACTATTTAACTGTTCCAAACAACCCCCTACCCCAGCTTACATCAAAGTCTTACACCCTCCCCCCCTTTCCTCCAATTTGTCTCTCTCTCTCACCTCTCTCTAAAAAAACCCTAGCCGCCCCAGGATCCCACCGCCGTCCGTCCACCAGACCTCCTCCAATCACCCCCAGACTTTCACCCTATGGTCCCCTCCTCCCCCTTAACCCCATCCCACTATCAATTTCCCCAAATAACCACCCGGTTAAGAGTAATTTTGGATCTAGGAAAACAGTCAAAACCCTAGAACATGCAGAAGAGGATCCTAAGAGACTCTGTGACTCAAACTTACATGAGTCGATGGTTTTCTACGAGAGCCGTCGATTCATTTGAGTAAAGTTCACTTTTGGAGGTCGCCATAGTCTGGCCAAACTCCGGCTAGTCGCCGTAGTTCATCCAAAACCGTCAAACTGGTATCCTCCACTTCTTTTTTGTTGTTTCTTAATCAATAGCATGAATAGGCCGTAATTTACTCACTGCTTTCCTTTATTACATCACTGTTTCCGATTTTTTGTTTTCCTTTACCTGTTCATGTTTTCTTTCCTTTTTTTTCAAGTCCCAAATGTATTTAGCTTAGGTTTTATCACTATTTTTGTATGATTTATTGTTCAAGTTTAGTAGTTTGTATAACCGAGATTAGCATTGGGGTTTTTGTTTAGTTTCCTTTCTCTGCCAATTCCCAGACATCTTTATGATGGTGAATCCTGTCAATAAACGTGCATTGATTAAACCCCTGAATTCATATGTTGAAATGCTTGTAAGTAAAACAACCTCTATTAGTTCTTTTGCTCATGTATTGTTTGAGGTCGTTGTTTGATTTAGCCTTGATTTTGATGCCTATGATTAGTCTCAATTATATGATTAACTTCCAACTAATCACAGTTTAAATTTCAACTTTTAGTTTAAGATTCGTATATTCAATTAACTCAAACAAATTGATTCCTCCTAAGTTCAAGTGAAACTTAAACATGTTTAATACAAGAAAACTGACTAATTTTAATAATTTAATTAACTCTCATTAATCGACAAAAATCTTAAATAAGTTAAAATCAGTTAATAATGAGAAATTAATGAACCAGTTAGGCTAAAACTCAGTTCTAAAACAATGTTTGGTCATGATTTAACCTAAACTTATCAAGACTAATTTAGTTAACAATAATTTCCCACAATCACTTGTTTAATAGATTAACCTAGTCTAATAGTCTCTTAAAAAAATAAATAAGTCCTAAGACATGTCCAGGACAACTAGTTAGGATTAATTAGCTAAAATAAATTAGTTAACCTGATCTAAATGATTAACCAAGCTTCTGATTTTAGGTCATTAGTTTGAATTAATCAAATTGAATCAGTTAACTTAGGTTAAGAAGTTAATTGGCCTAAATTGATTAACAAGTTAATACCTAATGATCCTAGTTAAGTAGAAGGCTAACTAGAGTTAACTAACCAAAGTCCAAGTAATAACCCAAGTGAGTTTAACCCTGATTACCCAATGGTAAATTCAGGGACTCCAAGGGGGTATATTAGGTAATGTAGTTAGGAAATCAGAATTTTAAGGATAGAAAGGTCTTTTGATAAGAAAGAATGTTCAAGAATAGGGGCAGTTGTCCCAAAGATATGGTTGGCAGCTGCCCTATGTACTATGAGGACCATTTTTCAGCCTTTTGGATAAGGGATATGCCAAAATCATATCCCATCTTTGAACTCCTTATAAATAGACTTTCTTTTGACCTATTCTAGACCCTTTTTTTGGAACTGGAGGCCTTGTTGAAAATCTGGACACATAAATTTCATATCCACACACATAGTCGAAATCCTATACAAAAAGAACACTCGACTAAGTATAGAAATATCTGAAAAAATATGGTTTTCCTCAGTCTGGATATTCTTGAGCTTGGGTGGTAGCTGACTGGTTTTTCTGGGTTTTTAAAACTTTATCCGTTTGAAATCTGCTCTTCTTGCTGGTCTTGCTTCAATTTCTAGGTTTTTTTTTCAAGCTCTCACTTTCTGGGTTTTCTCTACTGCTGGTTTTGTTGCCTGTTAGTTGATGTGTTGATCTCCAGTTGTTAGTATCTGACCTTTATTTGGTCAGATTTTCTGTTGTTTTACTCTTAAAAAGGTATGTATCTATTTCATCTGTTTCTCAATGAAAAGTTAATTTGAAATTTTTTATCTTCTGTCCACTATAAGTTGTTTTTTTTTTTTTATATCTGAAGATTTTCTTCTCTTCTATATAATGTGACAATGTGTGTGCGATCAAGAGTTTGTGAGTGTGATAAATGTAGTCCTGTTTTTAGTATTTCTTTGCTGGAAGATTTTGTTTATTTTAGATTAGAGGTATATAAATGTAGTTGATAATCATAGTTCCACTTCTTAAAATAGTTGCACTATGGTGTAGAATCTGACCTTCTCTATGGTCAGGTGCTCTCTATAAATGTGCAGAAAATATGCTTTCAATTGAGTCTCTTTGGTCAATAGAGATATTCAATAAGCAAGTCTCTAGGTAGGTTAGTATTAGCACTAGGGTAGATGAGTCTGACCTTCCAATGGTCAAATTCACCCCACAATGGTGCATAAACAGTAGCATGTCCATAAAGTTGCCTCTGCTAAGGCATGAGATAAGTAGTCAAAAGGCCTCCCAGAGTAAGGAATCTGAATCTCTTAAAATGATCAGATTATGTCTCTCTAAAAGCCTAAAAAGTCAAAATTATAGTATAATTGTCATGAGGAACCAAAGATGAGATATATGGAGCTGAATCTGACCCATTTTTATGGCCAGATTTAGCCCAGAAAAGGTCTGAATATGCTTTGTTCTTCTAAGAGCGTCATTAAGGAGTGAATCTAACCTCCTTCATGATTAGATTCATCTTTTGACAATACTCCAAGATATATCCTCAACACTGTCCAAATAGTAAAGTGTTGGATTTATAATCTTAGATTAATGATAAAAGGCGCTCTTATTTGTATTCCCTGTTCATTGAAAAGACTCAGTAAGCAGGTCTCCATATGGATTTAGACTTAGGTTAATATTGAAATCATGGGCTTAAAATCTGACACATTCATGGTCAGGTTTACCCCAAGAGAATGCATAAATAATTTTGTTTTGTTAGCGTAGTTTGCCATAGCATTATCAGGTTTAAACTTGACCTCCTTTCATGGTCATGTTTGGTCTGGTGAATGATTAACACTTAATTAGTTTGTATGTTCTACAAATTACAAAAAGATGGCTGCAAATGTACAGTATGAAGAATTCATATGTAGAGCAGCTATTTAGGATTTTCCATTTTTAGTTCTGCTTTGATCTCCATAAAAAATGTATTTGTTACAGAAGCTGTATTTTTGCTTCAGAAAACTATAATTCGTCCATTTATGCACTTTGGAATCTTGTAATTTAAGGGACTGGACTGTACATTCATTTTTTTTGCCTTTCAGAAGTGATTATTTCAAAATTCAATTGTTTCAATATAAGTGGATTTAGTAGATTATGTTTTGTTCATGTCGAATCCTGTTAAATTTGCTGAAGTCGATGTGTGAACACTTCTGAACCTCGAAGCATGTGANAGTTTTCCTAGCTAGTAGTCTTCTTACAAAAAAATAGCCAAACTAGGATGGCCTAAAGTGATTAATTGGGGCTAAAATATGGCCATAGCCTGAAATATGTTGTCTTTTAGACTAATGAATTTCACTTTTAGGCAAACCCCCCCACCCCCTAGGTAGAAAGATACCTTTAGTTTGAAATTTGGTAAAATATCTAGTATCCTTTCAAATTACCATAACCTACACTCGGGAGAGGCAACCCATGCCCCCGACCCCTAACTCTAAACAATTAATAAAAAAAAAACACATAGAAAGCACGGGTGCATTTCATGTGACGTGTTTGTCGTGTGCTCAAAAATAACAAATGCACGCCATCGTGATTTGTTTAAGATTAAATCTATAAACTTCCTAATTGATCTTAAAACCAAAATGCTCCTTCAAGTAGAAAACATATGGAATAATCAAATATCGCCTCAAATAGGCAGTATAAAACCGTCATGACCATAGTCTTGACTACGTAATCTACACTCGGGTGCGACAACTCATGTCTCCGTCTTAACCTTCAAATTATAATAAAAATCACATGTTGTAATTGCGGGTGCATTTCATGTGGCGTAGTTATAATGTGTCCAAAAAAAAAAACTAACAAGTGCACCTCATCGTGACTTGTTTCAAGATAAATCCATAAATACTAAAAGCGGTTTAAAAAGTAAAAACGCTAAATGTACAGTAGGTTTAAAATATATAAATAATCAGATAATTTAGGCCATATATTGATAGTTAAGCGACCGTGCTAGAACCACGAAACTCGGGAATGCCTAACACCTTCTCCCGGGTTAACGAAATTCCTTACTCGGATTTCTGGCGCGCAGACAACTTAAAACAGAGTCTAAATTTCCTCGGTTTGGGATTTTAAAATAAAACGGTGTCCCGGAGCACCGTAAAAATCCGGGTGGCGACTCTGAAAACTAAAATAAATCCTAAATCTGAATAATGTCACTTAAAGTTGAAAAACTCCCCTACTACCCTTCATCAATCTGGAGGGTAGCAGAAAAAGGAGGTATGACAGCTCTGGCGACTCTGAAAACTAAAATAAATCCAAAATCTGAATAATGTCACTTTAATTGGAAAAACTCCCTCTCTACCCTTCATTAATCTGAGGATAGTAGAAAAAGGAGGTGTGACAGTCATCGGGGCTGCAATAGATGAGAACCCTTCCACGAACCGATGATAGTAGCCTGCCTATCCCAAGAAACTCCGAATCTCTGTAGCTGATGCTGATCTAGGCCAGTTCTTGACTGCCTCAATCTTCTTCGAGTCAACCTGAATACCCTCTGCTGATACGACATGACCCAGTAATGCAACCGCGGAATTTAAATCTTCTAAACTTCGCTAACAACGTGCCGAACTGACCTATACAACTCGGAATGATACCAAATTTCACAGATAACTCGCATAACATCCTACGAACTTGCCCGTGCGATCAAATCGCCAAAACAACGTCATATACATCAAATTAAGCCTCAAAATCCATGAATTCTATCAAGTTTCATAACACATCAAATTTTCCATTTTAAGTACGAAACGTGTCAAACGACGTCCAATTTCAAGCAAACCTTACGGAAAGTGCTTAAATCATATATAAGACCTGTACCGGGAACCGAAACCAAAATATGGGCCTGATACCATCACTTTCTAATCAGATTTCATTTTCAATTTCCATAAATATTTTCAGAATACAATTTTACTCAAATATTCATTTCTCGGGCTTGGGACCTCGGAATTCGATTCCGGGCATACGCCCAAGTCCCATATTTTCCTACGGACCCTCCGGGACCGTCAAATCACAGTTCTGGGTCCGTTTACTCAAAATGTTGATAGAAGTCAAATTTATTCATTTTAATATCAAATCTTAGCATTTTTTACAGAATTTCATATTTAAGTTGTCCGGCTACGCGCCCGGAATGCGCACGCAAATTGAGGCAACTACAGATGAGGTTTTCAAGCCCTGGAAAGTACGGAATGGGTAATAAAATAGATGATGACCCCTTTGGGTCGTCACACGGCGATTTATGATACATGTTTTTGCCCGAGATGCTATTTATGACGTCAAATTTTGCAGGAAAGTCCCAAATGACATAACAGATCTATTCCAACTCTCAAAATCGCATTCTGACCCCGACATAACCAAGGTCAACTCCTGGTCAAATTTCCCAACCTTCCAAAACATTTTCCAACTTTTACTGAAATGCTCCAAATTACCCTACGGACCTCCGAATTCAAATCCGAACATAGTCCTAAGTCCAAAATCACTATACGAAGCTGTTGAAATCATCCAAAACTCATTCCGGAGCCGCTTACATAAAAGTCAAATTCCAGTCCACTCTTACCGCTAAAGCTTCCAAAACTTGAATCCTTCTTCCGATTTGACTTTGAATCATTCGGTAACTGGACTCGACCACTCACACACATCAATACACATAATAATAAGGTGATCAAGACCTTATGCTGTTGAACGAGACTTAAATTCTCAAAACTACCGACCGGGTCGTTACAAGGACTTGTTGGTATGTTTGGTTGAAGTCTCGGGCGCCTCGGGTGGATTCCGGGTGGTGTTTACAGTTAGTGGTTTCCTTCTTCGCGTTCACGAGGGGTGTTCCACATTTGCGAAGAGGAACTGGAGGCAGGAGTAGATTTGTGCTTCTCGTTCGTGATGAAGGCCCCGCGTTCGTGAAGCTCTAAGGTAATTAGTCTACGCGTTCGCAATGAGGGTCCCGTGTTTTCCTAAAGAAAGTTGGTCAACTGAGTCTCCAGGCAATTTGCCTACGCGTAAGCAATGATGGTCACGCATTCGTGTAGGGTCGAGCTCAGTAAGCTTCACATTCAGATGAAGAATTTTGGAATGAATCAATTTTGTGCTTCGCAAACGCGAGGGCTATTCAGCATTCGCGAAGAAGGGATCACTGGGCAGTTATAAACATTTCAAAAATGAGGGTTATGCCATTTTTATCAAAACTTGAGATAGAGAGCTCCGATTTGGATGAAATTTTGGGGGATTTTCAGAGGAAGCTAATGGGTAATGATTCTTGACTCTTTTATGGTTATATTCCATTAATCTATAGTCGATTCCATCCTTTAATTTCGGAATTTAGTTGAGAAATTTGGAAAAAATGGGAAAAGTTCTTCAACCAAATTTTTGGGTTTTGATTGAGATTTTGACATCGAATTTGAGTAATTTTGGTCGAGTGAACTCATGGGTGAATGGGTTTTCGTATTTTTTGACTTTTACCCAATTCCTAGACGTGGGTTCGGGTCGTCTTTTTGGGGCGAATTACTAATTTCTTGCTAAAGTCTTCATTTCATTAATTAGATTAGTTTCTATAGTTATATTTATGGTATGTAATTACTTTTGGCTAGATTTGGGTCATTCAGAATCGAAAAATCGAGGAAAGGGCATTCTTACTGATTGATTGAGCTTGGTTCGAAGTAAGTGGCTTGCCTAACCTTGTGGGGGGGAAATCCCCTTAGTATTTGATATTGTTTTAATACTTTTGTGATATGTGAGCACCGTGTACGCTAGGTGACGAGTGCGTACACGGGCTAATTGTTGTAAAATCTATTTTTTACTGAGTAGTAGCATGTTACATCTTAATTGAGTTATACTAGCATGTGTAGTTATCCTATTTAGTCTAATATCGTATGTCTATGTGCCTTAAATGATTATTTGAAATCTATGCAACATGTTTAGTTGAATTCTTGTCTTTACTTGATTCGTATCAATCTTAACTGTAGAATTCTTGTTGTTAATTGTTGTTTTCCATCTATTCGAGTTGTGTGTTTGCTTTTGGGACTACGAGGCGGTACCTCGGAAGATCCCCCTACACATTTAATTTTGAGACTACGAAGCGGTACCTCGGAGATCTCCTTGCATATTTACTTTTGGAACTACGAGACGATATCTCGGGAGATTCCCTATTGAGTATTTTCGTTTGGTACTACGAGACAGTATCTCCGGAGTGCCCCTGTTGTTTATCTCATTGTTCTATGTTGTTATTTCTCTGTAAATTCTTTCTGTTAAATTCTCAGTTTTTTTATGTTATTATACCTTCTATATTATTATTATATATCCCAGTAGGACCCGGACCTGACCTCATCACTACTCGACTGAGGTTAGGCTTGGCGCTTACTGGGTACCATTGTGGTGTACTCATGCTACTTTTTGCACATGTTTTGTGTGCAGATCCAGGTACTTCTTATCAGCTTCGTTATTAGTGAGTAGCGAGACTTTGGAGACTTCAAGGTATATCTGACCATGTCAGAACTCGGAGTCCCCCTCTATTCACTCCTACGTTGTTACCTTTCCGTACTTTCTTAGACTCTAGTGTATAGAGATACTAGTTTTCTTATGTATCTTGTGACTAATAATATCCGAGTTTTGGTAACTCTGTGTATACTCTAGTGCTGGGTTACTTGTACATGCCAAGAGGCATTTTATCATTTTATAGTTATCTGTTGTAGTCTAGTTTTTATATTTTGTTTTCATTTCTATTATTTCGCAATTTGTTAGGCTTACCTAGTCGTAGAGACTAGGTGCAATCACGACGTCTTACGGCGGGAGATTTGGGTCCTGACATATGAAATCCATGATGTTATTGCAAAATATATACTTTTATTTTTTTTTAAATTTAAATAAGTAAAAATTGTTATTTTGAAAAACATATGTCAATTATTTTTACAATATTAGTTACAAATATATTATTAGTGATCAATATATTTTCAAGAAACAATTTGTATCTTATATGTCAAATTTAATATTATTTATAAAGGCACATATTTGTTAAATCTTAAAAAAAAATTATAATTGATTTAATATTTAAAATTTAATTTAACTATGTGTGTTACGACCCAAAATCTATTACAGGTCGTAATGGCGCCTAGCACCGAAGTCAGGAAAGCCAATAATGAATGATTGCATTAATTACTCATTTTAGTATTTGAAATCATAGTTTTCTTTAATTACATAGTCCAAAATGGGATATACAAGTGTATAAAAATATTTTTCGCAACTACATTAATAAATAATTGTCACGACCCAAATTCCCAACCCACGAAATCGTGATGGCGCCTAACACCACACTTGTTAGGCAAGTCAATGTTAGAACTTGATTAGCCATTTTCCTTTGAATATTTACTTAAACACAATGAGACAATTCAAAATAAACTAAATCAAATAATTTCCAATAAATGTAATCAGGAATAATGTTCGATATGATGAAACGAACCACGAACTAAAACCAACTATATAACTACCCAGGGTCTGGTGTCACAATTCACGAACCACTAAGAATACTACAAATAATGAGCTGGAATAATTATGTATTTGTTTATGAATGTAATAAAATAGTGTCTATAAAATTAAGAGAAGACTTCAGGAATCTGCAGACGCCAGAAGATCTACCTCGTGTCTCCGAACGATGGTGTCAGCTACAAAAATTTCCTAACTCTAGCCGGTACCTGGATCTGCACAAAAGAGTGCAGAGTGTAGTATCAATACAACCGACCCCATGTACTGAGTAAGTGCCGAACCTAACCTCGACGAAGTAGTGACGAGGTTAAGGCGGAGCAATTGTAACATAACCTGTGACAATATATATAATACAGCAAGAAGGAAATAATAATAATAAACTAAATAACCAGTAACTTGCAATAGTAAATAAAAATAACTCGGATAACTCTTTCCAAATATCAGCTATAATCAAATTCCTCAAAATTTCCAAGTTTCAATTTAAATCACAGTAAAATCAGAGTATGAAAACCATTTTAATAAAATTGAAGTTTTCCAAAATCCTTATTTTTGAAAATCAATAAAACATAAATATTCACCCTTATCACTCCTTGTTGTGGCGCGCAACCTGCTCCCACCTGTCCACCCTTATTGCTCCTCCCTATATATATATATCACCCTTATTTCTCCTGTTGCGGGGTGAAACCCGCTCCCACCTGTCCACCCTTATTGCTCCTCCCTATATATATATATCACCCTTATTTCTCCTGTTGCGGGGTGAAACCCGATCCCACCTGTCCACCGTTATCACTCCTTATTGCGGCGTGCAACCCGCTCCCACCCGACAATCACATCACTTTATTTATAAAAATTTCCACAATTCAAGTCAAAAACTTTCACAATCTTTTTGTCTCAACAATTTTAAACAGAAAGTTGTACAACTCATGAACTTCATCAATTATCATTTCACAATGAAACCAATCGATACATATATGTGTGCATCGTAAAATAATGTCCATCCAGTTCAATCTTTATGTATCACAATGAAACCAAGGGAACAACCAACACTTCCAAAACACTTGGAACAATACTTATCAACAAGTCGACGAAAATAATTAGGCATGGAGGTATCAATGATCATAAAACAGTTTAAGCCAGGAATCAAATAAGTTGGAAACAAGGAACGGACCATGTTCAACAATAATTTAGTGGTGCATAGATACTCTTCACCTTACCTATTCCCTCAAGTCAAGGTTAAACCAAGCACTTACCTCAAATTCGCAGGCCACTCACTGCTCAATTACCGCCTTTCCTTTCGAATTTGCCTCTAACTCGCTCGAATCTAATCATAATTAGTTTAATATCATTAATTTATTCTAAAGGAACTAACTTTACTGAAAAATTGTTGTTTTCCTAAGTTTTCTCAAAAAAGTTAAAAATCGACCCCGGGCCCGCTTGGTCCAAACTCGGGGTTCGGGCCAAATTTTGTTTACCCATTAACCCTTGAGCCCGAATATGCAATTAATTTCGAAATCCGACCCCAATTCGAGGTCAAAATTCGATTTTTATAAAATTCTCTAATTCTACCCAAACCCTCAATTTCTACCTCGAAAATTCTTGTTTTTTTATTAAAAAGTGATGAAAATATTGGGTAATTGAAAGAGAAGAGTTTAGAATGGTCTACCGACACTTTGGGGATGAACTTATGGGTTGAAAATCGCCTCTAGGTCTTTTTAGTTTGAAAAATATAAAGAAAAAGGGTTGGAGTTCTAATTAAAGTGAACTCACTGCCTGACCCTCGCACATGCAGTACTTTGGCTGCATATGTGCTTACGCACGTGCAAGAGGGCTCCCGCTTCTGTAGAAAATGGAATGGACACTAGGTCTGCACCTGCAGACAATATTATGCTTTCTGCGGAGGAAGTCCGCATCTGCAAAAAAGGGGAAGCTAACCTGGGTCGCACCTGCGACTGGAATACCGCTTCTGCGGTCGTGCACCTACGCAGATGGGTCAGCACTTGTTGACATAGGGGATCCCATGCTTGGTCGCACCTGCGGCTTACGCTCGCACCTATGGCCAAAGGCTCGCAGGCGCGGGCACACCATAACTGGTGCACCAGCAGATTTCACAAGTTCAAAACATCCTGAAGCCTACCCGAAACTCACCCGAACCCTCGGGGGTTTAAACCAAACATGCACGCAAGTCTAAAAACATCATACGGTCTTGCTCGGCGATTAAATCACAAAAATAACATCTAAAACTACGAATTTAACCTCAAAACTCATGATTTTTCTCAAGAACACTTCAATTTCACTATTTCTCAACCGGACGTCTGAATCACGTCAAATCAACTCTGATTCCTACCAAATTTCATAGATAGGACTTAAATATCATAACAAACCTGTACCGGGCTCCGGAACAAAAATACGGGCCCGATAACAATGAGTTCAAACATTAATTCATTTCTTTATTCCTTAAAAATCCATCATAACAATTTCCTTTAAAAAGTGATTTCTAAAGCTAGGGACCTAGGAATTCAATTTCGAGCATACGCCCAAGTCCTATATTTTACTGTGGACCTCCCGGGATTGTCGGAATACGGATCCGGGTCCGTTTACTCAAAATGTTGAATAAAGTCAACTAAAACCAAATTTTAAATTCCAAAAATTACTATTTCTCATATTTTCACATAAAAGCTTTCCGGTTTCACGCTTGGACTGTGCACACAAATCGAGGTAAATAAAATTAATATTTTTAAGGCTAATGAGCCTGGAATGGAGTCTTAATTTATAAGATGACCCTTTTGGTCATCACAATAATCTGTAAGCACCCCCAAAATCTGGTGTCACAAGTGCGTGAGCATCAACTAGGGAGTAAAATAAAATACGGCATCTGTCCGAAATACAAATTGGACAGGAAAATATAAATAACTTTGAGGGAGACTCTGATGGCTGCGAATTATAACCTGAAATGCAGCTCACGGCAAGTCCCCGCATTATGCGCGCCTCCGCGCCCAAAGGACCACTGGACATAAATGTACTTGCACAAAAATGTGCAGCAAGTGTACTATGAGTACGTAAATTAACGTGTACCTAGTAAGTATCTAGCCTAACCCCGGAGGAGTAGTGACGAGTGGTCGACATCGGCACTCACTAATGATCTAATAATATAAGATATAGTAGGGAGGTGAAAAATTATAAGGCAAGGTAAATAAATAGAATAAAAAAGTATAAATATGTTGTATAATCCTCCTCTTTACCATAAACTCAAGCTCTCAATTAGAAAATTCCTCCTCAACCGGAGCCTATATATATATGTAAAATGGACCTCACTAAATAGGTTGTTACAATTCGAATCAGGGGAAAACTCGCAGATATCATGGCTCTTACCAAATATTACGCACGATTTCCATGAGGATATTTTATAAAAATGTCGAGACGTACGGCCCGATCCCGTCATAATCTGTGCACAGCCGAAGGTCGAACAGCACGAACCATAGATGCATCTATTAAACTGCTGAGGTGAACGGCCCGCTCCCATGAGGGTGTGGTACATAAATCCTGCCGAAGCGAACAACCTGATCCCATTAGAATAAGAATCTTAAACGGGTCCTTGACCCCCACTCATGAATAAACATGTGAGTTACTATTTTTTTAAGGAAAATCATTGGATGAAAACGCATAACGCGTGAGAAATACATAAGAGGAACAACATTATTCCGTGAAAAATCATGAAACTCACGAAATCTCTACAATAGCAAGTTTATCACTCTATGCATGTCTAGTCTCAAGTCGTAATGCGAAATAAAAGAATTAGACGAGCAAGGAAAATTCCCTATAGTACAAGTACAACATGGTGAACCTAAGTCTACCCGGACAATAACATAAATCTAACTACGTACTCTAGTCACCCACTTCGTACATATTCCCCCTCACAGAGTTAGACAAGAGACTTACCTCGCTCTAAAGTTCTGTAACCGACTCCAAAGCCATTCCAACAACTCCAACTGATGCCCAATGGTCCAAAACTAGTCAATAAATGTGCAAATCCATAAATATATACTCTAACACTCATTATAATCCAATTTACAATAATTTCCGACCCCACTCTAAAAGTCGATAAAAATCACCCTCAGGCCCACGTCGGATTCTGAAAATTTTTGAAGATAAACATTATCCATAGCATCACGAACTCAAATATATAATTTATACTCAATTCCATGCTCAAATTCGTGGTCAAAATCCAAAAATATCAAATTATAGGTTTTCTACCAAAAACCCCACAATCTCTACTAATTTTCATGTTTAAATCCTTATACAAATCATGTATTTAACTTGTAATAAGTGGGAATCTCTTACCTTGTGTTGATTGATGAAAATCTCCCTTTGAATCTCTCCATAATCGCCTCAACCAACTGAATAATTGAATAAAAATGGGCCAAGTCCCGTTCTAAAAACAATCTGCCCACCCGACCATCCGCACTTGCGATACACCAGTCGCACCTGCGGAAAATCCATTGCAGGTGTTGTTCCCTCCAAGCCAGGAGAAATCCGCTTATGTAGACCATTTCACGCTCTTGGTAAACCGCTTCTACGGTCAGCCACGCGCTTCTGCGTCGTCTCATATGTGAATTCCTTTCCGCTTCTGCAACCCAGCTGCCCCTCTCGCATTCCGCTTCTACGGAGCTTTCCTTGCATCTGTGGGCTCGCAGATGCGGAAACATCCTCCCATCTACGGCCATCCCAGCTCCATCCAGATGTCACTTCTGCGACCACATAGTCGCACCTGCGGCCCTTTTCACGCATGTGCGATTGCACCAGATATCAGCTGCCTCAGCACATCTTCCAAGTCCAAACTCGATCCATTGACCATCCTGAATCCAACCGAGGCCCTCGGGACCTCAACTAATTATACCAATACGTCCTAAAACATCATACGGACTTAGTCGAGCCTCAAATCACATCAAACAACACAAAAACCACGAATTGCACTCCAATTCAAGCTTAATGAACTTTAGAACTTCAAACTTATACATTCGAGGCCGAAACCAATAAAATCACGTCTGATTGACGTCAAATTTTACACACAAGTCATATTCGACATTATGGACCTACTCCACCTTTCGAAATCGAATTTCGAACCCGATATCAAAAAGTCCGCTCCCGGTCAAACTTTCCAAAAACCTTCAACTTTCCAACTTTCGCCAAATGACTCTGAAATGACCTATGGACCTCCAAATCCACATTCGTACACGCTCCTAAGACCAGAATCACCATAAGGAGCTACCAGGAATCCCAAACGGACACTGATAGCATTAAAATACATTTCAACCCAAATTTATGAAATCCTTCCAAAATATCAACTTTCCACAATAGCGCTGCAACGCTCCCAGGTCATCCAAAATCTGATATGGACATACGCCCAACTAAAAAATCATCATACGAACCTGTTGGAACCTTCAAATCCCAACTCTGAGGTCGTTTACTCAAAAGTCCATCCTTAGTCAATTTTTCCAACTTAAAGCTTCAGAAATGAGAATTTTCTTTCCAAATTAACTCCGAACTTCCCGAAATTCAATTCCGGCCACACGTACAAGTCATAATACTTGAAGTGAAGCTACTCATGGCTTCAAACCTCTGAACGACACGCTAAAGCTCAAAACGACCGGTCGGGTCGTTACAGTGTAATTGCACTTGTGCAACCAAAACATACACTTTAATTACATTATGACAAACAAACAGTCGTTGTAATTAAAATATTGTATAATTACTAGACTGTATAATTATTATGCTAATAATTACACCAATTTCAATTACCTGTTGGCTTTCCAAACTTACTCTATATTTAAATCGTACCAATTGTATTTGTTTTATAGGGAGAAAATAAAAGAAACCCAATTTAGAAAGAGAGTACAATATATGTGGAAATGGAAACAGGTAGCCACTCTACAGTGCTGCTATTTTAGAATTAGCCAGCGTGTCTTGAATTTCAGTTTTTTAGTTTAATTTTTCAGGATAAAAGTATCCTGAATTGTTCTGAAGTTAAGATTTTTAGTTTAAAAGTTCAGAACAAAATAAGTATTGACTAATCTTTAAATAGCATATCTAAAAATGGCTATATGTGCACTTGCCCGTGATAAATGAAGTCCAGTTTGAAATGTATGGCCTTTCATAATCCAATTTTAGAAAGCCATATTTATGGACCCATTGAGTTAGTTTGTCTACAAGTCGATGATGCTTAACGAAAGACAAAGGAGAACAAACGGTTCCATCTCTAACTCGTAAGAAAAGCATCCCTTAGTTCAATGGAACCATTTTAAAGCTTCTGACCATTAGGAGTTTTTACAAACAATCACCAAAAAAGAAAAAGATTCCTCCATACACAAACTTCTTTAAAAAGTTCATAATATGAAAAGGTTGGAATTATAGTCACGATTACGAAATATTGGATTTATTTCACCGACAGTTCGGAAACTTTTTATTTAAATGTAATGTAAATAAAGATGCGAGGGATTAGATTTGTCATATGGTGAAATTATTAATTATCTAAAGTACAAGATATAACTTTTACTTTTTGGTGTAACGACCCTATTGGTCGTTTTGAATTTTAACTTTCCATTTCATAATTTGAGAATTTGAATAACTTCATTAGATGATTTACGACTAGCATGAATGGTTCGTATCAGTTTCCGAAAAGTTCAGATATGTTTTTTTACAAAGAAAACTTGATTTTGAAATTTTAAAGTTGTTGGAGTTGATCACGGTCAACATTTTTTATAAACGACCTAAGATCGATGTTTTGATGATTCCGATAAGGTTCATATGATAATTTGGGACTGATACGTATATTTTGATGTGGGTCCAGGGTGACTCGAGGCCTTCGACTTATTGTCACGACCCAATTTCCCCTCTGTTGGATATCGTGATGGCACCTCGTCTTAGAGACTAGGTATACAATAATAAGTAACATCTAACAACTTTAGAAAAGGAATCCTCTATAAAATTTATAATTTTTCAAAACCGGTAGTACAAGTCATAAGCCTTTCTAGGAAAAATTTTACATAATGAACACCTCATTGTTCTGAAATAAAGAAATCATGAAAATAAATACATTAGAGGGTTACTTCGGAGCCTGCAAGCCCGGCAGGTGTACCTTGAAGTCTCCAGCCACACCAAGCATGAGTCTCAGAACCTACTCGATTAGGAGTACCTGACTCTGCACAAAAATGTGCAGAAGCGTAGCATTAGTACACCACGGTGGTACCAAGTAAGTATCAAGCCTAACCTCGGTAGAGTAGTGACGAGGCCAGGTCAAGACATTCACTGAACATCTAAACCTGTGCAAGATATGATGTAAAGCTAACAAGAAAGGATATTAAAGAAATGTCAATAGCAACAGAAATCAGATTACAAACAGTAATAACAATAAGGGAAACATGACTGGCAACGAGAAATACCAAGTAAATAGACAATAACATAGTTGGGGTACAAACAAGGGTAAATGTGCTCAAGTAGAAAAAACGATGTCAACTCAAGCAATCAAATTGTTTCGAATACACGACTCCAATAATCTCAATTCTCGTAATTTCATACCACAGATCTCATCTTTCAAACCTTTAACACACACGGCACCTTGTGCCCACATCTTTCCATCTCACCTTACACGGTAATTTTCACATGTTACTCAGTATATAATATATGTGACAAATGTTAATTAGGATGTTCGAAAGACTTTATGTATACATGTCGAAAAGTAAAACTGCAGCTTCTGAACCAAGTAGGAATTCAATGAGAAAAATGAGCTTATTTTGAAAATCAATTGGTTAATGAAAATAACCTCTTTCAATAAGTATTACACCGGATAAACTACTAAATTTAATATAGAATTTATTGAATTATAATATAATGACAATTCCTTTTTTAAGTAAAATAAAACCTCAGACAAGTCAAGGAGATTAAGTTGAGAAATCAAGTGAAGTAAAATTTCACAGCTAGTAGAAATGGTAAGTATCGAAATAAACGGCGGGTTTTAACTTAAAAGCCACACAAGGCAGCATGAAATAAATTCTTTTATTTATCTAAAGTCACTATATTACTAACAACTCAGCAGGACAGGAGGCAATGACTCAACGTAGTAAATTCACCTAAAGAATCAATTCACCAGAATAATAGTATTGGGAAAAATAACTCAGGAAATGACGGCAACGCGTTAAGTCAACGACCACAACTCATCCTCGAAAAACAGTAAAGAACCGGGAATACAAATTCTCATAATCTCGTATGAAAGAACCGAAACTAATGCAACAAAGCAGGGAATACAAAACATAAAGTATGTTGCGGTGCGCAACCTGATCCTACCGTATAATATCAACATCATAATTCACCTTTTTCCACCATATCAATTCACCCTTATTTCACCTGTTGCGTCGTGCAACTCGATCCCACCGTACAATATCAATATCATACCAATAAACAAAATATGTTGCGGCGCGCAACTCGATCCCACCATATAATATCAATATAATAATTCACCCTTATTTCCTCATAACATTCCAGCCTTATTTCACATGTTGCAACGTGCAACCCGATCCTACCATATAATAGCAATATCACAATATAAATATCCTATCTTATTTCACCACCTTCCTTTTTCACTAGTTACGGCGTGCAACCCGATGCCCCTTACAATAATTTAAATCATCAATAACAATTCAACGACTTCATTTACAAGAATTTCTACAATCAAGGGTATCAGTACACAACGACAAAGAAACCACATAAAAACCCGGAGGAACACAACAACTACACAAAAATGACAGGGCAGATAAAGTACATGGTAACTAAGTATGCAATCGTAACAATTAAGACAGGTAGCAGATAAGTGCAAGACATAGAACAATTCAACAATTAAGTTGTAACAAGACAATAAGGAAGACAATAACTTCAACTACGACATATAAGTCCAAATAACGAGCAAGGAGTACAGTCGGTGCTAGCAGCGTCAAATAAGGAATGTAAGAATAAACTAACATCGAGATACCACATGTTATGATAATTCAATTAAAGGCATGGAAAGACACTAGACAATCTAAACCGGTCAAATACCACATATAAATCGGGTACCCACTCGTCACCTTGCGTACACGACTTTCACATAACAATATAGCACAGTCTACTCAGTTCCTAAGGGGTAGTTTCCCCCACACAAAGTTAAGCAAGAAACTTACCTCAATTCAGCCAAATCAAATACTCCAATTAGCTTTTCCTTTACAAATTCACCTCTGCTCAGCTCAATCTAGCCAAAGACGACTTAAATATATCAAACAATGCAAGAGAAAACAACTTCAATTAACAAAGCTATGATCTTTATACAATTTGCAAAAATTCAACCCCCCGGGCCCGCACTTCGAACCCGATAAAATTTACAAAATTCGAAGACCCATTCCGATGCGAGTCCAACCATACCAAAATTATCAAGTTCCCATACCAATTCGTTCTTCAAATCATAATTTTACATTTTGAAAGATTTTAAAATTTTCCCCAAATTTTCCTTTAGATTCTCATGAATTTGATGTTAAACCTAAGATATAATCACAAAATATGATAGATAATTGATTATAGGTACTTACCCTATGATTGTAGATGAAACTCCTCTCTCAAAATCGACCACTCTCGGACCTAGGGTCCAAAATATGATAAAATGAAGCTAAGTCCGAAATGGGAATCTTAATACCAGCTTCAGATGTCGCATTTACTACATCAGGATCGCAAATGCGATGCTCGTAAATGCGACATCAGGATCGAAAATGCGATGCTCGCAAATGCGATAAAGGTATCAGAAATGCGATGAAGTGGTTTGCAAATGCGAACTCCCTTACCCCAATCCATCTTCGCAAATGCGAGAATGATCTCGCAAATGCGGTCATCAAAATGCGATGAAATCCTCGCAAATGCGAGAACAGAAACACCATCACAGCTGAACCTTCTTCCAACACTCCGAAATGCGTACAAAACTCATCTGAACCCTCGGGGCTCTAAACCAAACACCCTCACAAGTCTGAAAATATAACACAAACTCGCTCGCATGATTGGAACAACAAAATAACCTCTAAAATCACGAATCGAACGCTAAAATACATGAAAATCACATTGAGCTTCAAGATTCTAGAATGGCAACCGAGCGTCCGAACCGTATCAAATCAACTCCAAATGATACCTAATTTTGCAGGAAAGTGTCAAATGATGAAACGGACCTATTCCAAGTTCCAAAACCATAATTCAGAAGAGATAGAGTTAAAGTCAAACCATGGTCAAACTTAGGAAAATTCTAAACCTTTGAATTGCCAACTTCTGCCAAATGATGCTAAACCCTTTTAGAAACATCCAAATAAAATTCCGGGCATACGTCTAAGTCAAAAATCACCGTCCGGACCTTCCCAGAACCATCGAAACTTCGATCTGAGGTCAAATACTCAAAACGAAAACCTTGGGTCAATTCCTTCAACTTCGAGCTTCTCAAATGAGATTCACTCCTAAAAATCCTTTCCGAACCTCTCAAAAACCTGAACCGACGATGCATGCAAGTCATAATACACTGCATGAATCTACTCGTGACCTAAAAATGTTGAGACAAATGAAATTTCTCAAAAATACCAGTCGGGTCGTTATACTTATTGTGAAAAATTGAAAATTCAACTTATGAACACTTGAAAATATTTGAGTTTCATGCGTGATTCTTGGTTCTTGAAGTTTTTTGTAAATTTGAGCTTATGAGCGAGTTAGTGTGAGGTTATTATACTTTGTGCAATGGAAGAGCCAAGAATTTTACTAAGGAGTTTCAAAATATAAAAAAGTAAACACGTGAAGAAAATAATTCAACATAGTATATAGACAACAAACTTAATTTTTACCTAACTATATAGTGTAATTGTTTGAAGAAGGCGTATCAATTGACATATCTTCGCATAAAGTAGATCCGCTACTACTTGTGTGAATGTTTGGAATGGGGTCCGAAGGGCTTGGGTGAGTTTCAAATATGTTAAAGACTGAACTTTTTTATACCAGGGTAGTTTCTAAAACTTATTTTGACTTATTTGAGTAATAATTGACTAGATTCGAGTGGTTTAGAGGCGTGTGCTAAAAGGAAAGCGGTATTGGAATCTTGAATTGTTCTGGAAAGAGGTGAGGGGGAATTAGGATGTCATTAGGTCTATTTTCTATGTGCTATATGTGTTGGGGAGGCGTATATACAAGGTTACGAGTGTATATGCGTCTGTTATGGATTAAGCGTGCAGGTAGAACTAGCTTTATTTATGTCATGTTGCTTTATGTGTTATGTATTCCATGCCTGAAATAGGTTGTAAAACTCTTTGATTGTTCTTATTCATGTTGATAACTATGTTCATCTTGTGATGATATTGGGCATTAAGATTATAATGTTGATTTAGCTATTGGTGCAAAAGTGATAGTTATTTTCTACATGGCGAGTTATGTTCAATCACTTTTTTTGATATTATTTTTGGTTCCCAAATTGCTTGGTAATATTTTGTATGTTTATGCTTGGTGAGTAAGAAAAATGGCACAAAAGGTGTTTTCGTGCTTGTAAGGAAGGGCGATTTGCAAGAATGATGTTTTCGTGCTTCTTTACGTTATTACTATTGCATGAAGGATGTTTCCGTACTTGTGATGAAGAGTGAATATGCACGAAAGAGATTTTCGTGCTTGTGAGGATGAGAGTAAATACATGAGGGGTGATACTGTCACGACCCAGATTTCCCTCCGTTGGGTATCGTGATGGCACCTAGTCTTAGGGACTAGGTAAGCCTAAAATTTTCACTGAACAACAATAATAATAAAGGAATTTTAAAAGTTTCAAAATAGAATTACTGACCAAAACCCGGTAAGTACAAGTCATAAGCTCTACGAAATCTTTCTATCAAATCTAAGTACAATTGCCTAGTAAGTACAGTTGAATAGAAATAAAACAGGAAGGTGACTCCGAAGCCTGCGAACGCATCAGCAGATTACCTTGAGTCTCCTCAACAACGATCTGCGCAGCTATCAACAACCATAACCTGAAGCTGCATACAAAATTTGCAGAACTGTAGTATGAGCACACCACAGTGGTGCCCAGTAAGTATCAAGACTAACCTCGGTGAAGTAGTGACGAGGACTAGTCAAGACACCACCGGTCTAACAAGTAAAAAGGCAAGATGTATAAATGACCGAACCAAAATATCTATCTAAAGATTTCTCAATGTATTTAACGATACGATCGAATAACACGGAAGAAAATTCAATAATCATGATCAACGGACAACATAATAGAAATACGCAAATAGAATGGGAAGGATGCAATCCAAATGGCGGGAACTACAACCCATCAAAAACACAAGAAACTCAGCACTACATCAATTTATTCACGTCAGGCCTTAGCCAATGACACAATAAAACTGGTCAAACTTTCGAGTGAAAACATTTAAATCGTGAGTTCATTTTGAAAACTTTAAAGATATAATCATTTCGGAATAGAGAAATTTCTTCTTTGAAACATACTTTCTCTGAATGTATATTTATATATTTTTATAAAGAGAAATCTTTATAACATAGTCTCTTCAAATACGAGATGTTCAAATACACTTTTCCAAATACTGCTCTTTCAAGTATCATCAAAGTACATGATGTTTCAAATATATTTTCCCAAGTACTGTTCTTTCAAATATCATTAAAACATGTGATGTTCAAAATATATTTTCCCAAGTACTACTCTTTCATATATCATCAAAACACGTGATGTTCAAAATATATTTTTCCAAGTACTGCTCTTTCAAATATCATCAAAACACGTGATGTTCAAAATATATTTTTCCAAGTACTGCTCTTTCAAATATCATAAAAATACGTGATGTTCAAAATATATTTTCCCAAGTACTACTCTTTCAAATATCATCATTTTGCAAGACAAATATTTTTCAAATATACTTTCAAAAAGAAGTCCTCTAGACATAACTTTTCCTGGAGATAATTGCTTTTCAGCTATACTTTTCAATATATATTTATATCTTTCGATTCAAATCTCCTCAGTCATAAACTACCGTAACTCAGTCCGCCACTCAGAATTTTTCATGCAATGCAGTACAGGGGAAAGCTCCCGGATCTCTGTCCGTAGTCCCAATTTAAATATGTGATGCAGTACAGGGGGAAAGCTCCCGGATCTCTGTCCATAGTCCCAATTTAAATATGCGATGTAGTACAGGGAAAAGCTCCCGGATCTCTGTTTGTAATCCCAATTTAAATATGCGATGCAGTATAGGCGAAAGCTCACAGATCTCTGTCTGTAGTCCCAATTTAAATATGTGATGCAGTACAGGGGGAAAGCTCTCGGATCTCTGTTCGTAGTCCCAATTTAAATATGCAATGCAGCCACTGAGAAAACAACCAGAATGCGACAGAACCAATATATATTGCCACAACTGGCGGGAAAGCAAACAAGGCTGAATACAAAGTGTGATGAGCAAATCAATACAAAGACTTAAATCACAATGTGGTAACAACTCGCTCATAAGAAGTAGCCACTGAGAGGAATGCCAAGCAAAAAGGGGGAATAGCATAATGAGGGGAAGACAAGACAAATATAGCAACGATTCTGTACATTCAAGTTCACAACCAAGAAAACCAAAACATCCCGGCAAGGGAATCAGCTATAAACAATCTCACTTAGACAATTAGCTTCACCGAATAAACTCCGTTTGAACAATGCTCAGTAAATAGGCAGCATATGAAGGAAGACATAGCATAACGGTAGGAAAAACAAAGTTTTCATTTAAGTCAATTAAGATCATATAAGAAACAAGGACTGCTAGGCAAGTACTTCTAACTTGAACAGGAGGAGATGAGATTAGAAATCAGGAATTCAGATATAACACGTTCAATTCATATACGGGGAACATAAGGACCCAAAAATCCCTAAAGGGCAATCTATTTGCAAATAAGTTCGAGTACACACTCGTCACCTCGCGTACGCGAACTACAATCAACATAGAAGACTCAATCCTAAGGGGTAGTTTCCCCACACAAGGTTAGGCAAGATACTTACCTTCACAGCGCTAATCAACTCAATACCTCGCTCTTGCCACGAGTACCCAACTCCGGGTGGCCCAAATCTAGACAATTTGATTTCATAGAGTAAATATCATCACAAGGAAACAAAATAATTAATAAGTCTGAAGCTAATACGCGAACTTAGGAAATTCGCCCAAAAAGTTCCCCGGGCCCACATCTCGGAATCGGGTAAAGATTATATTTTCCGGACACCCATTCACTCACGAGTCTAAACATATGAAAATCTCTCAAATCGGAGGTCAAAACCCCAATCAAAACTCAATAATTTGGTCTATGTAATTTATCCCATTTTCTACCCAAAATTTTCGAAATTAAAGGTTGGATTTAAGATTGGAATCATGGAAATTGGTCTATAATGGATAGGAATCACTTACTCAAGTTACCCAGGTGCAAAAGTCTCCAAAGATCGCCTCTCCCGAGCTCTCCAATTCGAAAATGGTGAAAATAACATAAACCCTCGGATTTGATATAATTGCCCAGCAATTCTGCACCTGCGGAAATACCATTGCAGGTGCGAAAACCCACTAAAACTCATGGGGTCACACCTGCGGTCAAATGGCCGCACCCGCGGCTCCGCATCTGCGAAAAACACACCGCACCTACGAGGATTGGGGAATTGGTCTAAGTCCGCACCTGCGAGCTCCTCGACGCACCTGCGTGTCCGCACCTGCGGAAGGTCCATCGCAGGTGCGAGACACCAGAACCAGCAATGGTTCAGCTGTCTCCCAAGTGCTATTAACACCCGATGAGCATCCTAAACGTACCCGAGGCCCCCGAGACCCCGTCCAACCATACACACAAGTCATATAACCTAACACGGACTCGCTCGAGGTTTCAAACCACATAAAACAACACTAACACGATGAATTAAACTAAAAGTCCATGAAAATTCTTCAAACTTCTATAAACATTAAGTTTTGCATTTAAGATCCGAATCACGTCAATTTAAGTCTGTTTCTTACCAAATTTCACATATAACACATATAAATCATATCGAACCTGTATCGGGCTTCGGAATCATAATACGGGCCCGATATCACAGTTTCACCTCAAAATTTCATTTTCAAAAACCTTTATATTTTTCAGAAAATAATTTTCTTTAAAAATTCATTTTTCGGACTTAGGACCTCGGAATTCGATCCAAATCCCATATTTTCCTAGGGACCCTCGGTACTGTCAAATCACGGGTCCGGGTCCATTTACCAAAAACGTTGACTGAAGTCAACTTTATTCAAATTTCCAATACAAAATTTTCATTTTTATCAGTTGTTCACATAAAGGCTTCCCGGCTACACGTCCGGGTTGCGCAGGCAAATCGAGGTGACATAGAAGGAGGTTTTGACGACCTTGGAACACAGAATTAGATAAAACATATGGGATGACCTTTTGGGTCATCACAGATACCGTGTCATTTAATTGATATTTCTTATTCCTCGCTTTTACTATGCGAATTGAGGGGCTATGTTGTTTAATGGTTGCCTTGTCATTTTCTTGGACTTGAGTTGTTGTGAAAGGCTTATTTGGTGTTATTTGTGAAATTATAGTCGTTAATTTACTTAGTTATTTCATTCATTATTCCTCGTACAATTTTTGTTGGCTATTAGTCTTATTATCTCACTTGTGATCTGTTATGTTACCTTACTTGCTGTTTTTCCTCGTTATCTTAATTGTTGTAGTTCTCGTTATTTAACTATACATGTTTATATGGTAGGTGTATTGTCTTAGCCTCGTCGGGGTTAGTCTCTACACTTACGGAGTATATTGGTTTGGTTATACTCATACTATACTTCTGCACTTCTTTTGGAAATTCTAACGTTGGACCTATTGGTACTCAGAGGAATAACTAGCTAGTGATTTGAGGAGACTCGAGTTAGTGTTGCACTCTCGTACGCAAGATTTGAAGTCACCTTTCTATTATATCTTCTACTATTTATTTGTATCAACCAGTGTCATTTATCAGTTTAGACCAGTGTTTTAAAAGGCGTGGACGTAAGGCGAGGCACTTTACATATTCCTCGGCGAGGCGTAAGCCCCATAGATATATAATTTTCAATATTTTATTAAATAATATAATTACAGTAAATAATTATAAACAGGTAAAATTTCATAAAGATTGAAGAAACTATAAATATGTGAAATATATATATATATATATGTGTGTGTGTGTGTGTGTGTGTGTGCGCGCGCTCTATCCCCACAAGAAAACTAGTCAAAACAATCTATTATACGCTACTTAGAAGCACAAGTAACTTGACTAGAAAATAATAAAGCTTTCTACATGGAGGAACAAAAAAGATGACTAACCTGCAATTTAAACTTTGAACTTGCTGCTATGAAGGAGAATGCAGTTCTCTTTGTATTTGTAAGAAAAAAAAATATTCGTTGCTTTTGGGAGATATTAGCAGGTGTCACGACCCAAAATCCTAACCAGTCGTGTTGGCGCCTAACGTGGTACTAGGCAAGCCAACATTACGAAATAATTCCAGCACTTTTAACAGAAAAATAAATTAAAGCAGTTTTTAATAAAACAAGTTCTCATAAACAGAGTAGAAACCCAAAACTCAACGCGGAAGTTCCCAACTATCGGGTTATCACAGAGTATATGAGCATCTACATATCACAAGTCTGGAAAATATTGTCTATGATAGTCTGAAACTAAATACAATAAGCGAAAAACTAGGGAAGGAGAGACAAGGTCTGCGAAATGCCAGGCAGCTACCATGGAATCTCCCAAAAGATCAACTGTGCGATGGAATCAACACCCACCGTATCCGAAACACCTGGATCTGCACACGAAGTGCATGGTGTAGAGTGAGTATAACCAACCCAGTAAGTAACAATACTAAATAAAGAACTGAAAGTAGTGACGAGCTTCATAATTAAAGTTCAATTACTGTAATTTCAACAAAGGAAGGTAGGCATGCTTTCAAGTTTGACGAGTGAGGTCAAAACAGATAATTCATATCAAGTTCAATTGAAACAGAAGATGATATCCCTAGGAAATTTCAAGATAGTGTTACATGAAAGCTGAAGTGAAACAATAATGAAGTCAAATGCATCCTCACAGAGCAGTAGTCACTCAGTCCCATCATTTACTCTAACCTCACAATCACTCATTCATCACAGTCACCCATTCCTCACAGTCACTCATTCCTCTCAGTCACTTAGTACTCGGTACTCGCACTCAGTAGGTACTTGCGCTCACTGGGGGTGTGTACAAACTCCGGAGGGGATCCTTCAGTCCAAGATCTATAGCAAGCCAATCATGACTTATAACAATGCAGCCTGATCCCATAAATATCCTCACAATCAGGCCCTCGACCTCACTCAATCATCAATCTCTCCAGTCTCTCGGGTTCTTAGGAATCATGATAATCAGCCCAAACAACAATGATATAATGCATCAATAATGAACGATTGAGACTTAGATGTAATATGCAAGTAAAACTGTTACCGAGTACAAAACAACAATTTAGCAGATAATTCAACATGTACACGACCTCTATGGGTCCCTACAGTGTCAACACATGGTCTAAACATGATTTGTAGTTCAATTTCTCTAATACGTAGAAAATGAACGGATAACAACAGATTATTCAACTACACGGTTCCATATAATTGACCAAGTGACAATTTCTATTGTGCATGCCCACACGCCCGTCACCTAACATGTGCGTCACCATAAAACCAATCACATAACATATAATTCGGGGTTTCATACCTTCATAACCAAATTTAGAATTGTTACTTACCTCAAACCATGCAAATCCCTACTCCAACACACTCTTGCCTTGCGAAACGGCCTTTGAATGCCTCGAATCTAGCCACAAACAATTCGATATAATACACACACAAGCTAAAGGAATCAACCCCATAAGAAAATACTAAGGTATAAATCAAAAGTCAAAAATCAACTCATAATCCGGCCCACGTCTCAAAATCTGATAAAAGACAAAATCCAAAAGCCCATTCATCCACGAGTCCAACCATACCAAATTTATCAAAATCCGATACCAAATCCCCAAATTAAATTTTCCAAATCCCTAACCTCAAACTCCCAATTAACACCTTAAATACACACCAACTAGGTGGGAAAATCAATGGGGAAACAAGATTATTGATAAAAAAAAATGAGCATAAGGGACTTACCTTAAGAAACCCCTTGAAAATCCTCTCAAGAATCGCCAAAACCCAAGCCTAAAATGTCTATAATGAAGCAAATCGCGAACCCTTGTATTTAGGTATTCTGTCCAGCACTTCCGCTTCTAAGTAAAATTAGCCGCATTTGCGGCGTCGCAGAAGTGACAGCATACCCGCTTTAGCGGCTTCCTTCACTCCTGCGATCCTTTTCTTCACTCTTGTGGACCCATTTCTGCGAGCCACCAAGCTGCTTCTGCGATTCCCCTACCACATCTGCGGTCACGCAGGTGCAGTAATCCCCTCGCACATGCGGCCGCCTGCACACTCCCCTCCAATCTCGCATATGTGCAACCCAGCCCGCACCTGCGATCAAAGCTCTGCATGTGCGGTTACACCAGTAGAGTCCAGCTTCAGCAATCTCTCAATTTCAACTTTTGATCTTTTAATCATCCAGAATCAACCTGAGGCCCCTGGTACCTCAACCAAGCATACCAACAAGTCATAAAACCTCATACGAACTTAGTCGAGCCCTCAAATCACCTCAAACAACATCAAAAACACACACCGCACCCCAATTCAAGCCTAATGAAACTAAGGAAATTCAACTTCTACAAACGACGCTGAAACCTATAAAATCACGTTTGACTGACCCCAAATTTTGCACAAAAGTCATATTTGACATTACAGAACTACTCCAACTTTCTATATCGGAATTTGACCTTGATATCAAAAAGTCCACTACCGGTCAAACTTTTCGAAAATCCAACTTTCGCCATTTCAAGCTTAATTCCATTACGAACCTCAAAATCACAATCTAGACACGCTAAGGTCAAAATCACCCAATGAAGCTAACGAAACCATCAAAACTCTATTCCGTAGTCGTTTACACATAAGTCAACATTTGGTCAACCATGAGACAAAGTGTCACATTTCATTCTGAAATCTCAAAACGACCGGCTGGGTCATTACAACAGACTAGCGTACAAGATAAAAAATTGGGGAAGACCATGAATTAGGGATTCAATCAATAGAAAAGGTCTTGACTTTTAAATTTAATACATTTTACCTTTTTATAACTTTTGAATAATTACCAAGATGGCTTTTATGAATTTGGGTATTATATGAAGGACTAATTCAACAAATTTTGTTTTAGTTTGAAAATGTCTCTCTGGATTACGCCTCACTGAAAAAAGTGTGTCGCAAACTCCTAGGCGTATGCCCCGAACGCCCAGGCGTACATCCTGAATTGCTGGGCGTACGCCTCTTAAGACTTTCTCCCCACACCATCGCCTTAGGGTGTTTTTGGTGAGCCTTGCCCCAGGGCTCTGTGACGATCCAAAACTCAACTTGTCGTGATGACGACTATCAATGTACGAGGCAAGCCAACTACTCAAACATTTCCATCTCTTTCCACTTTGAAATATACTAAAATAGTTTAAATAAATAAAATCTCATAAAATGGGATAGAATATCATAACTCAATACATAAGTTTTTCCATAACCGGGGTGTCACTAAGTACATGAGCATCTAAGTAATGACATATTCTGGTACACTATCTGGAAAGTCGAACTGAATAAATAAACTAAAAGATAGGGGAGGAGAGTCAAGGCCTACGGACGCCAAAGCAGCTATCCCGATTGTCTCTGAATGTCAGAACTCTACGAATCAACAACCGTCGTGATTGGAAACACCCGGATCTGCACGAGGTGCAGGGTGTAGCATGAGTACATCCAACTCAATAAGTAAAAAATCTAACCTTTGGACTGAAAGTAGTGACGGACTCGAACATTACAGCCCACATACAGAACTAACAGTACGAAAAATCCACAGAAAGTATGGCAGTGATATCTCATAAATTCATAATCTACAGGTAATGGTACAAGAATTTAGACGTGCTTTCAAGTTTTTCAATAAAACTCTGCATAGAATAGGGGAGATCCAGCCCAAGTTCAAATAAACGAGGACAAATCCAACCCAAATGCAAATAAACCAGGGAATATCCAATGTAACGACCCAACCAATCATTTCGCTTTTTAGAACCTCTTTCCCCTAAATAAGACTCTCCATATGTGCTTTTACTATTTTATGACTTACGGGAATGGTTTGTTCGGCATTTGGAAGGGTTCAGGTTGAAATCGGAGCACTTGATTCCTTGATTTAGCTTTAAAAGGCTAAGTTTGACTTCGGTCAATATTTTGAGTAAACAGCCTTAGAATCGAGATTTGACGGTTCCAATTGGGTTTTGGATGACCTGGGAGCGTTTCGGCGCCTAATAGTGAAAGTTAGCTCTTTGAAGATTTTAAAGTTCTTTAAACTTTGGTTTGGAGTAGATTTTGGCGTTATCGCGGTCCCATTGGGATTCCGAGATTGTGAATAGTTCCGTATGGTGATTTAAGACTTGCCCGCAAAATTAGGTGTCATTTTGAGTCGTCTAAGTATGATTCGGAGCGATTTGGAAACTTGAAGTTCTTATTTTAATTCAATTCGGTTTTAGGGTGTGATACTTAGTTTCGTTGTTGTTTTATGTGTTTCAAGAGTTCGAGCAGGTTCGTATTATGTTTATGGACTTATTGGTACATTTGGACGGGGTCCCGAGTTGCTCGGGTGTGTTTCAGACCGCCCGAAGTTAAGTTGAAAACACCAAATTTTTTGTTCTTGTTTCCTTCTTCACGAACGCGGAAAGACCCTCGCGTTCTCGATGAGGATTTGGGGAATGGGGGCTTTTTCCCTTCTTGTTCGCATATGGACCCTTTGGCCTTCGCATTCGCATTGGGCAGGCCACATTCGCGTAAAAGTCTGGGCCTGGGCAACGCAGTTGCCTTACACGTTCGCGTGTTGGGCCCTGCGTTTGCGAGGAGTAGGCGTCCCAGTGCACCGCGTTCGCATGGGTCTTCTTGTGTTCGTGTAGAGCCTTTTTCCTCGGCTCCCCAATTTAGCTTTCGCGATCACGATATCTTAGCCGCGAGCGCGATAAGGAACACTGGGCAGAAACATCTTTTAAAAATGGGACTTAGGCTATTTTGGCTCATTTTCTTTCATCTCTTGGGCGGTCTTGGAGCTCTTGGAGAGAGGTTTTAACCTAACTTTTGAAGGTAAGTAATTTCTAACTAATGTGAGTTTAATACATAGATTATGGGTAGATTTTAACATATAAATTTGTGGAAAACATGGGTTTAGATGAAAAACCTAGGTTTTGATAAAAATAATTTTTTTACCATGAAAATGGTTATGGAATTTAGTGAAAATCATATATTTGAGTTCATGAGGTTATGAGTAACAACTTTCTTCGAAAATTTTCGGAATCAGGGCACGTGGGCTCGGGGGTAAATTTTAGGAATTCTTCAATTAGAGTTGGGAAATCATTTTAATAGTTAGAATATGAGCTTTTGAACATGTATTAATTATTTTATATAACATTTGACTAGTTTCAAGTCGTATGGTACTGAATTGAGAGTTTAAAGCACAATTTTCGACCGGAAAGTAAGTCTTGAGATGTGGTAATTCTCTTTTCTAACCTTGTAAAGGCAATTAACCCCATAGGTAAATTAATTTAATATGTGCTCCTATTTGTAGGGGCTACGTTCCTACGAGGGGACAAGAGTCCGTACGTAGCTACTAATTATGCTTATGTCCGGGTAGTTTGGAACCCAAATCATGTGATACTTGCGATATTTGCACATTACTTGCTAATTTAAATGCTTAAATCATATCGGAACTTGATAAAGGAATTGTAAAAGGTAGAATTTCATCTACTTGAGTTTTGGACGGGTTAATTGACCGTTAATGAGAATTGATGTTTCCTTGAATATTAGCCTCTTCATAATCTTTGACTCGGTTATTTATACAGTAATTTCTCTTCTTGTGGAGTAGGCCGAACGCCTCGGTAATAGAATAGATGCATCTATGATTCGTGTCATTCGACCCTCGACAGTGCACAGTTTATTTATTTTTATGTTGGATCGGGTCGTACGACCTCGGCATAATTTGTGCGTAGTAATCTTGAAACCCAACTATAATTGATATTGTTGCAGTGGCTTAAGTGATTAATTTGTTAAATAATGGAAATTAGTTGGGACTTACTATTAGTGAAAGAACGGTTCATTTATTCTTGTTATTGCGTTTTCAGTTGTATTTATGTAGTCAATGCTTAGTTATAATTTCATTATTTTATTGTTGGCCCATATTAAGTGTTAGAGTCGACCCCTTGTCACTACTTCTTCGAGGTTAGACTGGATACTTACTGGGTACATGTTATTTATGTACTCACGCTACACTTCTGCACTAATCGTGCAGGATCTGAGGCAGGTGCATCTTGATATCAGTCCGGCGTGCATCCTTGACTATTACGAGACTTTGCGGTGAGTTACCTTCCGAGCTCGTTCTGCAGCAGCCGAAGTCTTTCTTTTGCTTTCTTTTCTGTCTATTTCATCTCAAACAGTAGTGTAGTACTCTTTTGTATATTCTACTAGTAACTCATATACTTGCGACACTACATTTTGGGGATTTATGCTAGTAGTCTCTTGATGTTTTTTTGGTTATTTTACTTATCTCACTTGCTTTCAAAACTTCTAATCTCTCATTTTTATTAAATTCTTACTTCTTATTTATGCATAAACTAAAAAATCAACTACTTCAAATCTTTAAAAGAAAGGATCACAGAGTATTCACTATTGGCTTTTCTAGCAGTAACGTTGGGCGTCATCACGGCCTATAAGAGAAATTGGGTTGTGATATCCAGCCCAAATGTAAATAATCGCTAGCAACTACGCCTACTATAGATGTGCAAACTCCGGAGGAACAGATCCAGCCCAAGCGCTATAATAAGCCAAATCAGGGCATGAATCAACCAAGTCTGCTGCGGCGTGCAGCCCGATACCATGAATATCACTCATAATAGACCCTCAGCATCACTCAGTCATTAATCTCTCCAGTCCCTCGGTCTCATAAGAATCATGATAATCAGCCCAAACAATGATGATATGATTCATCAATAAAGGAAAACAAAGACTGAGATGTGATATGCAAATAGTAGTTGTGACTGAGTATAAAATGGCAAGTTAAGCAATAGTTTAACATGTAACACGACCTCGGTGGATCCCAACAGTACTGACACGTAGCTTAAGCAGGATTTCTAATATGACTAGCAACTCAATTTCCCTAATACATGGTAAAAATACGGTAACGACAAGATTAATCGAGTATACAGTTCCATTGAACTTACCAAGTCACAATTTTTACGGTGCACGCCAACACGCCCGTCACCGAGCATGTGCCTCACCTCAACACCAATCACATAACACATAATTCGAGGTTTCATACCCTCAGAACCAATCTTAGAAGTGTTACTTATCTCAAACTGTGCAAAACTCTACTCCAACAATCCCTTGCCTCGCGAAACAGCCTCTGAATGCCTCGAATCTAGCCACAAATAATTCGATACGATCAACTCAAGCTATAGGAATCAATTCCATATAAAAATGCTAAGCTCTTAATCAAAAGTGAAAAAGTCAACTCAAAAGTCAACCCTCGGGCCCACGTCTCGAAATTCAATAAAAGTCACAAAATCCGAACACCCGTTCAACCACGAGGCCACCTATACTAAAATTACTCAAATTCGATACCAAAATCTCGATCAAATTCCCAATATTCGGCCTAATGACTTTCCTCCATTTTCCCCAATTTTTCAACCCAAATCACTGTTTAAATGATGAAATCAAAGATATAAACATGAAATTTAACCAAAACTAAGTAAGAATCACTTACCCCAATCACTCCCTTGAAAACCTCTCCAAGAATCGCCTCAAACCGAGCTCCCAAAATCAAATATGTGAAATACCTCGCCTTTTGAAATATGTAAGTCTACCTAGATATCCTTAATCGCGATCGCGGAAATTGCCCAGATATTAAACCCTACGCGAACGCGTCAATCCTCAAGCGGACGCGAAGAACCGCTTTTCTCAACCTACGCGATCTTAGCCACGCGTTCGCGATTTAGTGCATCCCACAACTACGAGATCGCAATCCCCATCTCGTAAACGCGTAGAACAAAGACCTCCAATGCCCAATTAAGCCCATGCGATCGCAGATCTATCCAGGCAATCACGTATAAGAAAACCAGATTCGTGCACCAGAAAATTTCAGCAAATCTCCAAGTCCAAAATTTGATACGTTAATCATCTGAAATTCACCCGAGGCCCACGAGACCTCAACTAAACATACCAACAAGTCCTAAAACATCATAGAAATTCGCTCGAAGCGTCAAATCACATCAAACAACGCTAAAACCACGAACTGCGCATCGATCCGAAACCTATCAAATCAAGTCCGATTGACTAAAAATTCTGCACACAAGTCATAAATGACACCACGGACCTACTCCAACTCCTGGAACAAAAATCTGAGCCCGGTAACCACAAAGTCAACTCTCGATAAAATTTCTATATTTCCAATTTTTGCCATTTCAAGCATAATTTAAGTACGGACCTCCAAATCACTATCCAGACACAGTTTAAAGTCCAAAATCACCCAACGAAGCTAACGGAACCATCGAAGCTCTATTCCAGAGTCGTTTAAACACAAGTCAACATTCAGTCAATCTTTTCAACTAAAGCTTCCAATCTTGAGTCTAAGTGTCTCAACTCATTCCGAAACATCCCGGAATCGAACCAACTAACCCGACAGGTCACATAACAACTATTGAGCATAAAATAAGTAGTAAATGGGGTAACGGGGCTACAACTCTCAAAACGATCGACAAGGTTGTCACAAGCTCGCCCCGAAAACGCCCTTTAAAACACCGATTTAAACGTTGTATTTAATAAATCCTTAGAAGCTCATATAGTCGGTGATATACTAGTTCTAGGAGGTTATTAGACGAGTGTTTGAATAGACTCGTTATGTATTAATTAGCTTTACCCTTTATTATGATATTATTTTATTTTATATCTAATTTTGTTTTTTGTTATTTTCGTTAGTTATGTGTTAAGCTTGCCTAAGAATCAGTTTTAAGTGGCATCAAGATCCTTTCGTCAGAAATTTGGATCGTGAAAGTTTTGTTAACATGGTTATTTGAGTGGAAAGATGTTAGTGCACAAATTGGTTTTATATACAAAGCTAACCAGTAAAATCGTAGGGGTTTGATTCACAGGTCAGGAGTTCAATAACAGTCTAATAAATCCCACGTTGAAACTTCACTATTTTGTCCACCTCTACAGGAGTACTGCTATTAACGAAGATCCTGCTTAAAACTAAGAACAGCTTTTGCTGAAAAAAAACAGAAGAAAGGTCAATTTTTGGACTGTTTAGAAGAAGACTTTTTCCTTGGAATGCATTTTCCTTTTACAGCCCTTTCCTTGTTCAATTCCTCATCTTCTGCTTCTGCTGTTATTTCTCTCAGTCCTGCCTTTGAGCTCCTGCCCAGTTATAAAGTAATGTCACGTCAATTTATATGCTATAAACCTAACCAACATTAACTCCAAATTAAAGTAGACACTTTGTCACCCAAAATATTAAAAGCCTGGGAAGCTTGTCTACTGTTACCTTTTACTGAATTGTAATAAGTAACCATTTTAAAAACTTTAAGCATTGTAGTAAAATGTTTTTGTAACTATTCCAGTAAAATGAGTACTATAACCTTACGTTCGTTTGGTTTGGTAGGGCGTATAAATAAGGTGTGTTAGTAATGCAAGCATTAGTTAAATAGAGATTATTTTTTAAGCATTATTTGATGTGGTGTTTTAAAAATTAAAATGCATTGCATAATTTTTTTTAAAATTAATTGGTTACAAAAATACCCTCCAGATTCTTTAACTTTAAGAGATTTTAAGGATAATTTTGTCTTTACCTATACTAATGCATGCATTAATAACCTTTGTATTGCTAATGCCATGATTTTCTATGCATTAGGTATACATAAGATAATACCAAATAGGATGTATAACTAATGCTTGTATTAATTATACATATATTGAAAAAGTATACCAAACAAGGTATTACAAATACACAAAGCTAATGGATACATTACTTTCTCTATCACACTCTACCAAACGACCTCTTAGTGATTGTTTGGACATAAGTGTGAAATTTAGGGAAAAAGTAAATTTATTATGAACTTGAAAATTGTATTTAAAATTTGAAGTTGTGTTTGGATATGAATACAAGTTTGAAATTTTTGTGAGTAACTTGGAGTGATATTAGCTTGGGAATTTTTCAAATTTCGGAATTCGATTTCATGTTGGATTTTTGAATTTTCGTGGTCTAACATTGATTCCGAAAAAAAAAAAAAAAAAATTATGTCCAAACGGACCCTTTGTAAATAGCACTATCATTCAATTTATGTAGTTAAATTTGAAAATGTACGAAAATTAAGAAGAAAATATAGACTTATAAAAATTAAGTCTTTACCTATACCATAATACATAGTACTATGTTATTATGGAGAAATTTTTGTCACTGGTGATTTTAGTTATTCCATAATATTTGTATTACTAACAAAATTTCTTATTAAGATAAAATAATTATTTTTAGATTTAGAAAGTTGTGATGGAATAAAAAGTACGTAATTATTAGAAAATACCTTTCTTCGTTATAGGAAGATGATTTCTTCAAGTGTGGTTCAGCTTGAGCTGTTCGTTCCTCCGTCGTCATTGATTCAACAATGCTCCCACTGAAATATTCCTTCTCCGACTGCAAATTCCCAAATCGCGGATTCTCCGACATGTACTTAATCTCTTCCACCTCATTCATCTCTAAATTCTTCGCCGCCACTTTACACAACACCCCTTTATGAAAACTAGCACTACTACTACTGCTACTCTTCCTCGCCACCACCACCGTACACGGCGGCGACGGCGGAGGTTGCTTCACAATCGTCGGCTCAGTCTTTCCTCTAAACGACACTGAGCCTCCGCAGGAGATGAGTTGAAAAAGGACCGAGTTTCGACTCAGTAGTGACTCGGAGGCAACTGGGTCACCATCTTCGAACCGCTTGGACGTGTTGGTGATTTCATTGTTAATGGGTTTGTCTGAAAGTGAAGAGGATATTGCTGAAGGAGGAGATAACGAGTTGGTGTGAGTTAACTCAGTAGGATTTTTCCGAGTTATTGGTTGGATTAACTCGTTTTGATCATCGGTGCAAACACCTCTAGAGCATGTGGAATTGGGTGTAGTTGAGCTAGTATAACTTGATTTCTCTTCATATTCTTCTTCAATATTTTCGTCTAGGTAATGAACGTTGTTCTGAACAATTTCAGGCTCTGTATGTCGTTTTGAAGCCACTGATTTGCGTTTTGGCAGGAAGTTTGACTCTTGAATTTGTTGGCAAGTGTTTCTCAATTGTGGGGACTCTGTTATATGAAGTTGCTGAAATTTTTCTGTACGACAAATTCGTTTTTAGAATTAACCAAAAATAAAAACTAAGGCATTGTAAAAGAAAGTTTCATGAAATTCAGTTACGTGTAATATCGTAACAATTTTCGAAATGTCCACAATAATAGAGTTTAAAAAATTACATGAAATTCTGGAGATTTACAATAAAATATTGAAAAAATTGGGAGTGAATTTTAATTAATGTTTTTTTTTTTTTGTAAAAATAATTTGATTGAAGATAAGGGAGTGGGGAGTATTTACCTGTGGAACCTTCAATAATTTCAGAACCTTTGAGAACATACTCAGCGCCTTCAGAAGGGCAGATGAAATCATTTTCAGCCAAGTCATTCCACACATACCCATTCTTGTAGCTCCTACTAAATTACCATTTTATCAGTATTTAATAAATTACTTAGTAAATATTAGAGTTAAAATCTCCATTGATATTATTTTCTTCTTTTCCGAAACTTTACTTCAAAAATATATTTGTCCATAAAATTTTACAAGTTTAAAAATTTTCGAAAATGAATTTTTCAAAAAGCACAAAGTGGTTTTGACCACATTTTCAGAATTTTTTTTCCTAACTCATAAAACTGCAATATTTTATCAAATGAAATAAATGTCCAAATACTATTTTTTTTAAATTAACTCTAAATACTATTCCCTCAGGTCCAAAATAAATGATTTTTTGAATTTTTTTGTGGTCTAAAATAAATGATTTTTCAGATTTCAAGAATGAATTAATTATTTTTTTCTTACATTGCCTTTGGAATAAACAATGTTAGAGTATGTGTTAGGAGTGTTTATGTGAAAAGATAGTAAATGTTAATATGGTCAATTTTATTAATAAATTAATGTTAAAAGATGAACTTTCCAAACGCCTACTTATTTGTTACACCATGCTAATTAACTATGAGCTATTATCAATTTTCAGTTACTTAAGCACGAATCTACTTGTATAAACTCACCTTATTTTTTCCCTAGAAATACATTAGTATCTTGATTCCAAGCTAAAAATGTAAGCACAAAAGAATAAACGAACGATAATCTCACTAATGTTCAATTCATTTCTAATACTTTGAACAGAGCTCAGTTTAACATTTTGGCCTAAATTTCAAATATGATTTTTTTCCTTCTAATATGCATAATTCTTCCCTCTTTCAGAAGAAGCAGAGATGAACAAAGGGCATGCATTTACCTTTTGCAAGACCAAGAATATAGTGAAGGCATGCCTCTACCTCTCAAGATGGTAAGCCTATCAATCACATCTGTGCAAAATTTGCATTCCATTCCATTTATTACAACACCAATAAATCAAGAAAGAAGAAAAAAGACGTATGATATATATATATATATATATAGTGACCTTTCAAGCGAAGCTGTTGATGAGCAAGATGAGTTACTTCCATGTAATGAGGATGTTCGAGTTGGCCATTTCTTGATAAATAATACACAACTTGAACCTTTCTGAAACTTGGTCTTATCACTGATCTTCTGCTGCTTTGTGATTTCCCTCTTTCTGGGCTATTCTCTCTGCATATTCTTCTTCCACTCCCAACCTCCATTTTCTTTATCTTTGTCGTTGAAAATTGATGATCTCAGAAAAGCTATATATGCAGAATAGTTAATGGAGAATGGGAGATTGAGACAAAGGAAAATACAGGGTCTGCTCCTCGAAAACTGCATATAAGCAATAGAAATTCACTGTATTTTTTCTACTGAGTCTACTGCTACTACTACTATATACCTACTATGCCTTGAGATCCTATGGAGAGGGAATTAGGTGTTAAGTCAGGATAACCTTTTTATTTCTCTCCTCTTTTGACTTTTACCTACTGGCGTGGTTTTTAAATTGGGTAAACCTTCAGTCAAAATGTAATAAAAACGTAAAAAGTATAAAATATTTATATCTGAAAGGACCTTTAAACCTTGTTTTCGGTAAATTAGATTTCTTTTTCTAATTTGGTACGTAAAATTATTCCTCCATCCATATCAGTTTACTAGTTTTAGGATACCACTCTATATTAATAAATTTAAAATTTAGAAATCATATAAATATTATTAAACTATATGATTGAGTTATTAAATTAAAATTTTAAAACCACAAAATCTTGAAAATGATGAATCTATTTCGCTAACTTAATAAAGAAACAATCCACTTCATACAAAAGTTTTCTAATGCTTTATTATAACTTCGATACATGAGTCATGTATTTGCTTCACTTGCTCACACAAAGAATAATATGTTGTCTTGCACTCAAATATAGTACAAAAATACAATTTTTATATTAAAAAATGATTGTTAAGAAAATTAAGGTAAAGACTTTGTGCCTATTATAATATTTTATCCAACATAAAGTGTATCGTAATATAATATAATTCTCAAAATTATAAATATTTATTAACATTTCATATAGATTTAATATGTCTTAATATACATCATTACAATATTGTCTTTTTCTTGTAAAAAATTATTACAGTTAGGGTGTAATTGGTATGACGAAAAATATTCTCATTTTTCACTGTTTGGTTGCACAAAATAGTTTGAGAAATATTTTCTTAGAAATCACATTTTTCTGAAATTGGATAAATTTGACTTTCCTACAAAAAGTCACGAAAAGATTTTTCAAAAACTCCACCTACTCTCACATCTAACCCCAGCCCCCTTCCCCTTCTCTCGCCTACCTCGCCCCCTTCTCCAAAAAAGATTTTTTTTTTTAATTTCAGTTTTTTATCAGCCCAGCCCCACCCCCTATTTTTTTTATTTTAATATTTTCAGTGCTAATTTTTTTTTATTTTTTCGGTTTATAGGTTCAAAATTTTATGAGTTCAAAGGTGTAACGATCCGACCGGTGATTTTGAGTTTTAGCGCGTCGTTCAGTGATTTCAGATAATGAGTAGCTTCATTTCAGGTATTAAGACTAGTACGTATGGTCGGAATTAAATTTCGAGAAGTTCGGAGTTGAGTTTGAACGAAAATTCTAATTTCGAAAGCTTTAAGTTGGAAAAATTGACTACAGTTTGATTTTTGAGTAAACGACCTCGGAATCGGTATTTGAAGGTTCCAATATGTTTGTATGATGATTTTGACTTGGACGTTTGTCCGGATCGAGTTTTAGATGACCCGTGAGCATTTCAGTGCCTATTATGGAAAGTTGGCATTTTGAAAGGATTTCATGAATTTGGGTTGAAGTGTATTTTAATGCTATCGGTGTCCGTCGGAATTTCGAGTTTGGGAATAACTACGTATTGTGATTCTGGTCTTAAGAGCACGTCTGGATGTGGATTTAAAGGTCTGTAGGTTGTTTCGGAGTCATTTGACGAAAGTTGGAAAGTTGAAGGTTTTGAAAAGTTTGACCGGGATTGGACTTTTTTAATCGAAGTCGGATTCCGATTTCGAAAGTTGAAATAGATTAGTAATGTCAAATGTGACTTGTGTGCAAAATTTGAAGTCAATCGGACGTGATTTGATAGGTTTCGGCATCGAATATAGAAGTTTGAAGTTCTAAAGTTCATTAAGCTCGAATTGGGGTGTGATTCATGATTTCGATGTTGTTTGATGTGATTTGATGCTCGAGCAGGTCCGTGTTATGTTATAGTACTGATTGGTGTGATTGGACGGGGTTCCGGGGGCCTCAGGTGTGATTCGGGGTGGTTCTGGGCCAAGATTGGGTGATTTGCATTTGTTGGTTTCTGCTGTCCTTGGCATGCTTCGTGATCACGAAGAGAGCGACGCGATCGCGGAAAGTGAATGGAAGCATATGGTAAATTGTTCTTCGCGGTCGCGGGCTGAGGAGTGTGATCGCGTGGTGTCTTGGCTGGACCACAGTGTACCCGAATGAAGTCACGCGTTCTCATAGTGGTGAAGCAGAGGCTGATGGAATTGGCCTTTGTGAACACGAAGTTGTGCCGCATTCGCGATTGATGGGCTGGTCGTGCTTCGCGACCGCGAGTCTTCACACACGATCACGTAGGACATTTTTTGCCTTCGCGATCACGATGGTCTTTTCGCGATCGCGTACAGGAGCAAGTCTGGGCAGAATGAATTAAATGCGGAACTTAGCTCATTTCTTTCTCATTTTTCACGTGGTTGGGCGATTTTTGAAGCTTTTGAAAAGGAGATTTTCATCACCTATATCAAGGTATGTGATTTCCACCTATTGCAAGTTAAATATTTGAATTATATGTAGATTTTAACATGGAAATTCATGGACAATTAGTGAAAATTTGGGATTCTGGTAAAAAACCTAGAAATGGGTGTTTTTGGATTTTGACTGTGAATTTGAGCATGGATTTGAGCGTAAATTATATATTTGAGTTCATGATTTAATGGGTAATGTTTATCTTCGAGAAATTTTAAAATTCGGACACGTGGGGCCGAAGGTGATTTTATCGACTTTTCGAGTGAAGTTGAAAATTATTGTAAATTGAAGTATAATGAGTATTAGAGTAAATATTTATGGATTTTTATATTTATTGACTAGTTTTGGAGCGATGGATATTAGAGTAAATATTTATGGATTTGCATATTTATTGACTAGTTTCGGAGCGATGGACATCGGGTTGAGTTGTTGGAAAGGCTTTGGAGTCGGTTATGGAATTTCAGATTGAGGTAAGTCTCTTCTCTAACCTTGTAAGACGAAATTAACCCCATAAGTAAATCAAATTATTATGTGCTCCTATTTGTGGGGGCTATGTATGCACGAGGTGACAAAAGTCCGTGCGTAGCTACTATTATGCTTATGTCCGAGTAGTCTAGGATCCAAATCATGTTATACTTGCGATGTTTGCACCCAACTTGTTAATTTAATTGCTTAAATCATATTGAAACTTGATAAAGGAATTGTAAAATGTTAAACTTCATTTTCTTGACCGTTAATGAGAATTGATATTCCCTTGAATGATTGCCTCTTAATAAATCTTGAATCGGTTATTTTAAATATATTTTCTCTTTTGTGGAGCGCGCCGAACACCTCGGTAGCTGATAGATGCATCTATGATTCGCACCGTTCGACCCTTGATAGTGCACAATTTAAGTATTTATGTTAGATTAGGTCGTACGACCTCGACATGATTTGCGGATGATATATCGTTGGAATTAATAATAATTGATATTGCTTCATTGACCTGAGATACAAAATGTTAAATCACAAAAAGGAATTTTGAAATTTCCTATTAAGAAATTCATTGTTTACTTACTTCATGTTATTGAGTTTATAACCATTCTATACAATCCATGCGTAATTATAATATCAATATTTTATTGTTAACCCATAGTAAGTCTCAGAGTCGACCCTTCGTCACTACTTCTTCGAGGTTGGGCTGGATACTTACTTGGTACGTGTTGATTTACGTACTCATACTACATTTGCTGCTTATTTTTGTGCAGGTACATATATGTCTAGCGGCTTTGTGGGCGTAGAGGCGCGGTTAATACAGAAACTTAGGTGAGCTGCATTGCACGTTACGAGTCCGCAGCACACACAGAAGTCTCCATCCGAGTTATTTACACACTCTTGTCTAATTGTATCCTAGACAAATGTAGTATTTTACCGTATTTCCTAGTTGACGCTCATACACTCGTGACACCGGATCTTTGGGATGCTTTTGGATTTTTCAGTATTAATGTTGTATAAATATTATAATTTACTCTGTAATTTTATCTCTTACTATTTAATTGAAGGAAATTATGATTTCAAAAATACTAAAATGAATAATTAGGTTAATCATTTAATTATTGGCTTGTCTGGCAGCAGTATCAGACGCCATCATGATATTTAATAGATTTTGGCTCGTAACTAGAGATTTATGTGTTTGGAAGTATGCAGGTATTATAGAGTTTACGGGTTCGATAGTGGATTAGTTGAGTCACAATAGATGATTGATTTTTTTAAAATATAAAATACACAAGTTTCGCGTAATTTTGAAATTGTTAAAAAATTCAACGGTAATATTTTGAGCCGAAAACAGGTTTAGAACTAGTTTTGGAATTTGAATTTTTTTTTTCAAAATCTGCCAAAATATGGATAAAATCTATAAACAAGCAGGTTTTGCTAAAAAACTTGACAAAATCTAGGGCCAAATTGCTGCTAATAACCAGTTTGGCGAAGCTGCAAAAATCAGTTTATTTTGAGAAGCGCTTTCTTCCAAATTGATTTTTCTCAAAAATACTTTTTGGTGATAAGCAGTTTGTGTTTGACTAATTAATTTGAAATATATTTTGCAAAAAAAGTATTTTTAGAGAGAAACTACATTTTTCAGATTCTTATCAAAGTCATTTTTTTTACCTTTCAAAAGGTTGACCAAACACTTTAATTTTAGAAAAAATATATTTTTGACGAAAAAGAACACTTTTGGCTCCGAAGAAGTTTGGCCAAGTTGAGTAGAACTTTTTTTTAAAAGAAAAATTTGATGTGTTTGGCCAAGCTTTTAGAAAAAAAATGTTTTTGAGTAGAAGCAGAAACAAAAGCAGTTTTAGATAAGCAGAAAAAAATAGCTTCTTCTCAGAAACACTTTTGAAAAAAATATACTTAAAAGTACTTTTTAAAAGTTTCGCCAAACATAAATTGTTGCTTAGAAATATTTTATAAATTAATAAGTCAAATACAAACGACTTTTTACGAAAGAAGTATTTTTTTTAAAAAACACTACTCATGTATAAGTGTACGGTGATAGCGTTTATCCCAGAGTAGGGAAAGCTGGCTGTTCAAAGTGCAATCTAGGTTGCTGACCATATTGTATTTACTATGGCACTCAATGTCCTCCTACTTTTTAGCAGTGTTTTGTCGTCCAACTTTATCCCACAATCCACTTACTTTGTTTAGTTAGATACGTACAATAGTAGTTGTTGATTATGAAAAAGTCTTTGTTGCTGCAACTTCATTATTCTCTTTTGGATTGTTTTCCAACAATACCCAGCTTTCTGCTGAGAAAACTTATTGGTCTGCTCTAACCACAAGTACATCCTACTACAATATAAATTATAAAATACTAGTACTAGTAGTCTAATACTGGAGTAATAAATATATGATGTGTGTTCTACTCGGGGATTCAAATCCTGCTCTCATTATATCTCGAATCACAAGAGTAAGTGGGCCTTTGGACGTAAGAATGGTAAAATTCCAAAATAAGTGAAATTTTTGTTTGTTTTCAAAGTGCAAATGGTTTTGAACATTAAAGTTGTGGTCGGACATGATTATAATTTTGAGTTGTTTTTGAAGTTTTGTCAGATTGTGAAAATTTTGAAAAATAACTTTTTAGAGTTTTTTCAAATTTTCAAAAAAAATTCAAAATTCATCTTCAAGTAAATATTGAAAATTTTATAGCCAAACAATGATTTCGAAAAAAAAGTAAAAAGATTCTTATGCCAAAACAGGCTCTAACGTGTTGTATGATAGGTATCGGTGGAAACATTCGTTTGAATCTAAGGGGTCGTTTGGTAGGGTGTATAAAATAGTGCGGAATAAAGTGTGTTAGTAATGCATGAGTTAGTAATGTAAACATTAGTTATGCATATATTATTTCTTATCTATTGTTTAGTATGGTGTATTAAAATTATAAATGCATTGCATAATTTTTAAGAAAAATAATTGTTTACAAAAATGTCCTCTATATTCTCTAGCTTTAAGAGACTTTAAGAACAATTATGTCCTTAATCATGCTAATGCATGCATTAATAGTCTTAAAAAAATGTACCAAACAAAATATTAATAATATATAAAGTTAAGCTCGCATTATTTTTTCTAACACCTCCTGCCAAACGACCCCTAAAATTATTAGAACAGTTGTATGCAGTCGCTCAACTTATTAAATAATTCCACCTGATTGGAGGTACCAACATAGTGATCTCAATTTAGCGGAAGAGTACTTTTAATGGATTGGTTATAGTTGGTGTATATTCAAATTTCATTTGAATCTAGGTAAATCTTTCAAAACTTAATTAAGGAGAGACTTTGGAGGGAAAAAAGGAAAAAATATAGTGAGTTGGTTCCATTTTTTACTTCTCCATTATTGCACTATCAACGCTTTAACATCATTTCTTTGGGACATTATGAAAGTTTGAAAAAAAAACATGAAAGAAGTCAGCAACTCATTTACTAATATACTTTTCCGATCGATTTTAATTATTTTTACACATATTAATTAATAAGTGATTTTTTTGTTGTTTTTACACATATTAAGAAATTCACGTTTTCATATTAATTAGCAATTAAATTGATCATATTAACATTTACTATCTCTTCACATAAACACTCCTGACACATACTCTAACACTATTTACTCCAAGAACAATGTAGGAAAAAAAAGTAATTAATTCATTCTTAGAATTTGAAAAAATCACTTATTTTATACCACAAAAAAATTCAAATTTTTTTTTTGTGGACCAGAGGAATTAACTTTTTAATATGTTCATTGAAAATATAACCCAATACTCTAAAACTCCTTAATGCAAGTGTAACTTAAAAAAATAATTTCTTCTTGATATTTGAAAAAGTTAAATACTGTGGATCACAAAAAAAAAGCCAAAAAATCTATTAAAGTTAAGCGGTGGGAATAAATACTATACTTTAGACCAGGTGGATAGGCCATTATATGCTAATTTATGTGATATTTTTTTCTTTTTATTTAATCAGTCTAAAAATAATATTTTTCTACTAGTTTAATAATTTAATTTTACACATTTTAATTTACCTGAATGAAATGAATTATAGCATAAAAATCTTTTTGTCTAGTTAGACCACAAATTTTAAAATATTTTTTTAAAACTCTATATTCAGTCAAATATATACAAAAGTAATACAATTTTTTTTCTTTTGATTATCAAATATAAATAATTTCTGGTATAGGGTAAAAGTGAAAAAAAAACCCCTAACACTAAACGAACAGTGCAGATTCTTGTCCTTTAAAAACGACCCCTAATTGAAAAAATAAACGCAGGAAAAGGTTAAAAAGGCAAACGGTGAGGACTATTGAATGGTCTGGGATTCGCTCAAAAATGAACTTGTGACATCGCAATCCAATCCAAAATGTGACTAAACAAACAGTGCCCATTCTTGTCCTTTAATTTTAAAATAGTGGAGTTAGGGTGGGTATTAGGCAGGTCAATTTGTCCATGCATGGATGCCACGTGAATGTGCATGCAAATTTTCAGACCCTAGCCCTAGTACCTACATATTACTATGTCACTCACTACTATGACTTTTAGGGCTCGTTTGATACAAGATATAAGAAGATGTCGTGTTCGTATAAGAATTTAATACTATTTTAATATTTCGTTTGATTAGCAAATCAGATATAAGTTATCCCAGCATTAAAATTAATACCGAGATAATTTTTACCTTATAGAGGATGGGTAATTAGCACGAATATAACTTATACATTCTTCTTACAAATTATGTAGTTGTTATATTTAATATAATATACTAACAGTGAATAAAAAATAATCTCAATATAACTAATCTCAATATACATATCCCGACATAAGCTGTATTCAAATCACAGGGAAACAAAAGAGGCAATTCTGAACTTCATCCGCAGTTGCGTGGTGCAGGTCCTCTTTACGGGTAAGTGGATTTTCTTATTTTAAAAAGTTTTTTTATAATATTTTTATATATGCAAGGGAACCGGATCGGAGGAAATTACAAGATGGGAATAATATCTTCTCCATTTAGGTAGTCAATTAACTAAACTAACTAAATTTTTTCCAAAATACATATAAATTAAGGCTGTTCTTTTTCCTTTTATTAGGATCATATAGCAGGAGTGGATGTGTAACTCATTTTGTCTATTTTCAGTGCATAGCATATAGAGGAGTAGTACATTTGAATCCACAATACTAAAATATCACAATACAAAAAATTCCTAAAATCAAATTCATCTAAGTTTAAATTTTAAATTCATCCCAGGAACAAAGATGACTAGGAAGTAATATATTAATCAAGAAAACTGTAAACTTGCCAATTGTACGAAAGGAGAAAACTATATGGTGTGAAAATTAGGAACGATTTTAGTGGTTGTTTGACCAAAAAGTATTAAACCCTTTGTTAAACAAATTAAACAAGATGATAATACGCAAATCCTAGTTAAATATAATAAATCCTAGGTCCGAGACTAATTGATGTCAGTAATATGAAACCGCATTCAAAACTATTAAATATCTAGGGGATATTTAGTAGTTATAAATGAGTGAGGGAATAATGATAAGCAATAAATATGATAAATGACAATAAATGTAAATAGGAAGAATGATCATTCACTCAATATTGAATGATGTGAATGATTCCTACTCCTGACAACAACATGCGACAACTGAATATGAAAACGGGCAAAGTGTTCTTGGATCGTATGAGTGGAAAGGTAGAATAAACAACAAAATCAATCACAACAATAAGGCAAGCTTTTTGTATTATCTCTCGAGAGTCAACTTCTTACAGGTATTTTTAATCAAAAAGTGAGAATCCCTTTTTTGTTCCCTATCTCTTTCAATTTATAAAGAATATTCCTAGGAAACCTGAAAAAGTACAACATGGAAAATATTCACTTTAATATTCCTTTTGGTAATTTCAAGACTATCCTAGTTGTTACTACTAATGCTTATCTGCTCGACCTCGATCTTGATATCTTGCGTGGCGACTCCTTGCTATTGGGTCTTGCTCGATCTCAGCCATAACCTCTACACTTGTTCATTCGCATTCGTTGAACTTGGTCGGATTTTGACCCATACAGTTAGTTCCTCCGCTTATTGAGGTCATCTTGTGGTCGACCTCAGTGAGCAAACTTTATTAGCAATAGTTCTAGAGAAATCCCGTCGTGATGGCCGAGCAAAAATGATTATCGTCGGGATGGTGACATGTCGTCCCGAGGGTCGTGGTCAGTGAGGTAGGTACAGGATGATGTCACAGACACATGCGTCATCATTGCGCGTCTTTTCGATGCTCAACATTGTTTCTCGAGCCTCTATCTCTTCGATTCTAGTGCCACTGATGGTTATTTGCACCGGTTCGGGCGCCAGGTTGTTAAATAAGGGGGGAAGTTACCAAATGAAACTTTCGCATTTTATAGCTTCTTGACCTCTGCATTTCGCTTCTTCTTCTTCTTCTTCTTCTTCTTCTTCTTCTTCTTCTTGTGTTCTTGCTCTCTATACCTTCCGTCATCAACACCCTTTCTCTGCTTCTGGCTCCATTGCGCACACACTATCGAAAAATGACTAACTCGATTCCCAACTCTGAGACAATCTCTGATGCTTCCCCATTATCGGTGGCCATGCCCTCCAGTGGCGGAGAACCCATGGTTGTGGAGGACGAAAGCTTCCCCGCTGTGGAGGAGGTCGTTCCCCGTAACCCAAATTTCAGGTCCGACTTCTCTAAGGAACCCGTTCAGGACCCCGAATCGGTAAGGTCTGAGATGGAGTTGAAGCATATCTCTGCCCTCAGATCCAAATTCCACATTCCCGCCCATGTTGACATCGTTTCGGCTGGGGACGGCGTGATGCAAGTTCACCGGCATGTGTATTGTTCATTATATGCCTACCCGTTCCTAGTGGGCTATTCTCCTCCTCTTCCTCCATTGGCGGAAGATTCTGTCGTTACTACTGCATCTTCCCGACACAGCTTTTCCCCTACCTTTATAAGGTATTTCTCATGCTGACGAAGTTTGCCGAGCTGGCCAACTGAGAAGTCTCCATACGCCACCTGCTGCATCTTTTTGCACCGAGCTTCTACAGGGGCACAATGATTCACCTTCACCACCGCGGAACCAAAAGGCTGGTGGCGGGAATGGACGACAAAGCAAATCACCAGTTTTGGTTTAATTATTTCTTTGTCAAGACCGAGCACGTGGTGGCGAACCCAAGCGGGTTTCTTGAGCAGTGGAATTTTGCTCGTAAGTATTTTGTCATTTGAAGTATGCTCACTTACTTTTCTTCGTGTTTCACGTTTTGTGACTTGTTTTTTTTTTTTTTTAGCTGAGAGACATCCACCTTTTCTGGTCGCCGATATAAGCGACTGGGTTGCCCGCGTCCTGCCGCACACCAGTAAGTTAGATTCCGACTTTGTAGTCATTTCGCCTTTGTTATAACCTTTTTTCCCCCCTATTTTTCCCTTTTTTGTGTCAGGTCGAAGGGCTTCCAAGAAGGTGAAGGCTCCCGTTCCTGCATTCCACCAGGCAGTTTCCTCGGCTGGGATGCAGTTTGTACTGACTGAATCTGTGCGGAACATCTCCTCCCAGACTCTGGTATTGAGCGAACCCAAGTGTCAAACGAGTGTTCCACCAACGGAGACTCCAGCCTGCCCGGTACTTCACCTTGCGGATGAGTCTTCTCCCGGAGAGGAGGAGATGACGCCATTAAAAAGGCGAAGAGTAGAGGCTGCAGCCGCACCAAAATGGCTAATCATTCTAGACGTGGAGTCGGCGGATCTCTTAGTCGCGGAGACTATTCCTCTGCCAGAGGTTGCCGCAGAAGAAAAACCTTTAGAGACAGTGGAGGCCACCACGGAAGGAAGACGACCAGGCACCGTCGAGGTCGGCTCATCGTCTGCCAGTGGAAGAGGAAAAACTTTTGTCATGGAAGACGATGGGTCTGGATCTGACATTGACCCCGAGGAAGTGCGTACCTTCGAAGAGAGGTTCACTCGAGTATAAGTAATGACTGAGGGATCTACTCGAAATATTATCATCCGGTGGACCTCAACCTACTGGTCGATTCGAAACGGGTGGTTCCAGCTTTGGATCCTTTGTTCACGGACCTAGAAAACATGACACTGCAGACGTGGAAGGATGCAGACTTGTCACTGAGCATTTCCTGGATGGACCTGCGGGTAAGCTCCTTTTCCATTCTTTAACTTCATTCTTTTCTTCACGTTATCTGCCTTTGCTGATCTTCCTTCTTTTGTTTCAGACTCTCATTTTGGAGATTGAGAGCGCCCGTCGTGAAGAGAAGAGAGAGGCTCTCTATAAGAGGATGGAATCCAAATATAGGGAATACCATACCAAGCACTGTTCAGCATCTTCGGCGAAGACGGTCATTTCCAGACTCTCTGGGACGAGCTGAAGCAAAAAGATGAGGAGTTGAGGGAAAAGGGTGGTGATCTTATAAGGGCTATTGGCAGGTGCAGCGTGCTCGAAGGGATGTTGAGGGCCCAATATGACGAGCTCGAGGTAAGCAAGGGGATAATGGCCGAGAACGTCGATCTCCAGGCTCAGGTAGCGTCCTTGCGGATCAAGCTTGAGCAGAGTGAAGCCAAAGCTAATGGATTGAGGGACGAGTTGGCCGCCAAAGCTGAGGAGTTGGAGAGAGTTGAGAGGGATAGAACGGCTAGTGTGGCAGAGGCGGCTGCGCAAGCGGGTGCCCTCCACGTCTTCAGGTCCGAGCGGGATAGTGAATCAGAAACATCGACGCTTAAGGAAGCGAGGCTTGAAGAGCAGATAGGTGGTTTAGAGGCAGAGATCTCAGATCTGAACGAGCAGATTGCCGTCCTAAAAGCCGAAAAGGCGCAACAATAAGCCCAACCGTCTACCTCTCATGCTTCCGCTTATCCCAGTGTGTCTCGAGACTTGTACGAGAAGTGGGTTCATGTTGAGGCCCAGCTTGACATATATAAGGCTCTGATGACGGTCGGGAAGGCTTCTGAGGCAGAATTCGAGGATGCTCATGTTAAGGCACGTGCAGATCGTGATGCCTGTGGCTACGACCCCGGTACGCCCGGGATAGATGATGACGAAGATGACTTGGACGGGCTCGCATTTGATGCTTGGTATGACGATGAGTACGCTGGTAAGGCGGGTGATGGTGGAGATGGTGCTGCTGGACTGGGCGGTGAAGGTGGAGATGGTGCGGGCGGAGATGATGTAGCGTGATGCTTTTGTACTTAGTTTATCTTTTTTTCTTTTGTGGGGGCATATTTCTGGCCATTTATAAAATACTTTATTTTCTTTGGAATGGAACGACTGACTTCTTGCTGTATGTTCTCGGCCCCTTTTGATTTTCTTAGAATGTTTTTCTTTGTGAGAGCTCCTGGCCCTTAGTTGGTTCGAACGAGGTCTAACGTTAACTAATTCGAATGAAGTCGAATGCTAGTCGATTCGAGCGACGTCGAATGTGACTCTTTAAGTGATTCGACGAGGTCGAATGTTAATTAATTCGAGCGAGGTCGAATGTTTGACTCTAAATAATTCGACGAGGTCGAATATTAATTAATTCAAGCGAGGTCGAATGTGAGTCGATTAGAGCGAGATCGAATGTTAGTCGATTCGAGCGAGATCGAATGTTTGACTCTAAGTGATTTGACGAGGTCGAATGTCATTTAATTCGAGCGAGTTCGAATGTGAGTCGATTAGAGCGAGGTCGAATGTTTCACTCTAAGTGATTCGACGAGGTCGAATGTTAATTAATTCGAGCGAGGTCGAACGTGAGTCGATTCGAGCGAGATAGAATGTTAGTCGATTCGAGCGAGATCGAATGTTTGAATCTAAGTGATTCGACGAGGTCGAATGCCAATTAATTCGAGTGAGGTCGAATGTGAGTCGATTCGAGTGAGGTTGAATATTAATCAATTCGAGCGAGGTCGAATATTAATTAATTCGAGCGAGTTAGAATGTTAATCAATTCGAGCGAGGTCGAATGTTAATCAATTCGAGCGAGTCAAATATTAATTAATTCGAGTGAGGTCGAATGTTAATCAATTCGAGCGAGGTTGAATGTTAATCAATTCGAGCGAGGTCGAATGTTAATCAATTCGAGCGAGGTCGAATGCTTATCAATCCGAGCGAGGTCGAATGTTGGTTTTGAGATTGGCGTAATATATAAACTTGGCGGAGAAATGAGAAACTCATGTATTTGCGTATTTTTTCTTTGTTTATACATTCATTGGAGAAGTTTACATGTTTTTGCTCTGTTCTCACATACATTGGAGAAGTCCCAGTCTATCTAGTCCCTTCTTTGGTCGACCTGGAGAAGTAGTTGAGAGGTCGAGCGATGAACTTAACACTTAAACTTCGAGACGCCCTCTTCGTCACCTCGTTAAAAACCTCTCCGAGAAAACCCAATTGGGACAAATACTCGGTGAGGGAAAAAGAGTACGACTTAGAGGATGTCTATCTTTAGAAGTTGAAGCATTTGAGGTGGGCAACGTTCCAGTTGTTTGGAAGTAGTTTTCCCTCCATTGTTTCTAGCTGGAACGACCCTTTGTTTACCATCGCCGTGATTTTGTATGGGCCGTCCCAATTGGTTCTCAGTTTGTCGTTCTGTGGGTCTTTCCTCGCTTGTGTTTTGGCTTTAAGTACATAGTCCCCGACTTTGAGTGGCCTGATTTTGGATTTTTTGTTGTAGTACCACTCTGCCTGCTATTTTTGAGCTATCGTTCTTATGTAGGCCATGTCTCTCCGCTCGTCGGCTTCGTCGAGGTCTTGCCTTCTACTTTCATCGTTGCTTGGCCCACTCTCGTTTGAGTATCTTAGACTTGGTTCACCGACTTCGGCCGATATTACTGCATTAGTCCCATAGACTAGTGAGTATGGTGTTTCTCCTGTGCTTGTTTTCGGCATGGTGCGGTATGCCCATAGCACTTCCGGCAGTAATTCTGTCCATAGTCCCTTAGCGTTCTCGAGTTTCTTTTTCATGATGTTCAATATTGTTTTGTTGTAGGACTCCGCCTGACCGTTTCCTGTGGAATGATACGGCATGAAGAATATTCTCTTGATGTGCTATTTTTCGAAGAACTCGACGGTCTTTTCCCCAGTGAATTGGGGTCAGTTGTCGCAACTGATTTCTTCGGGGATGCCGAAGAAACATATGATGTTTCTCTATATGAATGTGATAACTTCTTGTTCGCGTATTTGGGAGAATGCACCTGCTTCTACCCACTTGGAAAAATAGTCAGCTAAAACTGAAAGAAATCATATATTATCTCGTCCCGCTGGGAAGGGATCGACGATGTCCATTCCCCATTTGATGAAAGGCCAAGGCGAGGTGACTAAGTGGAGGTGCTCGCCTTCTTGGTGAATCATGGGGGCATATTTTTGGCATTGCTTGAACCTTCTGACGAAGTCGGCGACCTCAATTTTCATTGTAGGCCAATAGTAGCCTGCTCGTATGAGGCATCTAACGAGGGCTCGATTGCCGGTATGAATCGCCGCACTGGCCTTCGTGTACTTCTTCGAGGACGCGTCGTGTTTGGTTTGGTCCTAAGAATTTTTCTAGGGGGCCGCCAAACGTTCTTTTGTACAAGTCGTTATTGATGATGATGTACCTGGCCGCCTGCATTCTAAGCTTCTTGGCTTCTTTTTTATCGGGTGGGAGCACCCCGTCTGGAAAATATGAGATAATGTGATTGCGCCAGTCCCAAGTCATGTTTATAGTTCGTACCTAGATTTGATCTATTGATGAATGGAGGAGAGTGACCACATTATCTTTTACGGTTATGTTCCTGGTAGCTGCCACCAATTTGACGACGCTGTCTGCCTCGATGTTCTACGCTCGAGGTATCTGATCGAGCTGGAATTCGTCGAACTTGGGCAACAGCTTGCAAATCTCGGCCTGATATTTTTTTGTAGTCTTTGTTCTTTGATTTGGAAAGTCCTTGTGAGTTGATTGACGACGAGTTATGAGTCACATGGGAGGATGACCCGTCGTGCTCCGTATTTGGGGGCCAATTTTATTCCTGTAATCACGGCCTCGTACTCAGCCTCATTGTTAGTTATATCGGGACACCGTATGGACTGGCAAGTTACTTTGCCCGTCGGGACCTCGAGTACGAGTCCCAGTCTAGATCCTAACGCGTTCGAGGTGCCATCGGTGTATAGAATCCATAGGTCGGGTAACTTGGGGAAGTGCTAGTAGCTTCCTTTTCGACCTCGGGCATTATTTTATCGCTGAAGTCGGTGACGAAGTCAGCGAGTACTTGCGACCTCAGGGGAAAGGTCGTGACCACCGATATGGGGTGGCATTGGAAATAAGGTCTAAACTTTCATGAAGCTACGACTAAAGCCAGTGCTGGTTTTTCGAGGTGAGGGTACCTCGTTTCGGCGTCGACCAAAGTTTTTCGAATGTAATAGATTGGAGACATACCTTTGTTTTCACGGTCCAAGACTTCACTTACCGCAGCGTCGGACACGGCCAGGTATATTAGGAGGCATTCTCCAGTTCCGCCTTGGCAAGCAGCGAGGATGAGGACATGTATGCTTTTAATTCTTTTAGGGCGTTGACGCACTCGGAATTCCATTGGAGTCCGTTGCACTTCTTGTTGTATGCCGAAGAATTTATTGCATCTATCAGAGGATCTTGAGATGAACCTTGATAGGGCGGCTATACGGCCAGTCAACCTTTGCACCTGCTTCTTGCTGGTCAAATTTTCAGGTATTCCCTCTAAAGCCTTGCTTTTGTTGGGGTTAACCTCAACTCCTCTCTGCGACACCAAAAAGCCAAGAAACTTCCGTGAGGCCACGCTGAAGGCACACTTCTCGGGATTCAACTTCATGCCATACCGCCTAAGTATGTTGAAGGCCTCCCTTATATGGTCGATGTGATCTTCTTTTATTTTCGAGTTGGCCAACATGTCGTCTATATATACCTTTATCATTTTGCTGAGCTGATCTTTGAACAGTGTGGTTACTAGCCTCTGATAGGTTGCCCCCATTTTTCAGTCCGAACGGCATGGCTCTGTAGCAGTACGTCCCTTGGTGGGTGATGAAAGTGGCTTTTTCCTGGTCCTCCTCCTCCATGAGGATTTGATTGTAACCTGAGTAGGCGTCAAGAAACTTAACAGCTCGTGCCCTGCTGTTGCATCGATGAGCTGATCAATGTGAGGAACCGAGAATGAATCTTTTGGGCAGGCCTTGTTCATATCTGTGAAGTCCACACACATGCGCCATTCCCGTTTTTCTTTTTCACCATGACCACGTTGGCGACCCATTGGGAGTACTTTGACTCCCTCATAGAACCGTTTGCGAGCAATTTTTCCACCTCTTCGCGGATGGCATTTATTGCGGCATTGAATTTTCTTCTGATCTGCCGTACTGGCGGGTAGATTGGGTAGACATTAAGCTTGTGTGTTGCTATTTCCTTTGAGATGCCTGGCATATCTGCATGGGAGAAGTCAAACTAGTTTGCATTGTCAGTTAGAAATTTATGGAATTTACCTAGTTCTTGGAGTTTGTGGCCAATGTAAACTTTTTTTGTTGTGGTCGCCTTTATCCAGCTGAACGGGATCGAGGTCTTCCACCGTTGATCCCGTGGCTTCCACGACATCGGGGTCTTTGATGACGTCTCTTTGTTCGTCACCGTCTGACCCTGACCTCGCTAATTGCTACGCTTCTGCGCCTTTGTCTTTCAATTGTTGAGTGTATGTGCAGTCTTGGGCGATGGGATAACATTCTTAGGCTGTGCGCTACTCACCGCGAATGCCGAATACTTCCCACGGGATGGGAAACTTGATGACCTGATACAGGATGGAAGGGATGACCCTTATGGCGTGTATCCAGGGTCGTCCTATGATGGCGTTGTACGTTGTTTCTTGATTCATGATGTGAAACGTTGTTTCCAGGGTGATACCACCGGCCAGAATGGGTAGTGTGATCTCTACGGAGGTCCGCTCAACTGCATTGTTAAAACCTGTTAGTGTTATGCACCGTGGTACTATCTTATCCTCTAGTCTCATCTGTGCGAGAACTCTAGGGTAGATAATACACGTGCCTCTTCCGTCATCTACTATAATCTGTTTTACATCGGTGTCTGAAATTTGTAAAGTAATAACAAGAGCATCATAGTGAGGAAAGGTCAAACCGTGGGTATCCGACTTATCGAAGATGATACTTTCTTCGAGGTCGTCATATCGTTCGTGGGTGATAGACCGCTTCAACTTGAGGGTGGTTTTGAATTTCACGTGGTTAATCATTGCTTCATCGTCGTCGCCGATAATCATCTGGATGGTACGGGATGGGGAGGGTGGTTTTGGGGGGCCTTGATGTTGTTCCCGCATATGGGCGAAATTGGATCTTCCCCGGTGCTCATCAGCTCTTTGAAATACCCTTGGTGGATCATGTTTACTACCTCTTGCCTCAAGGTGATACAGTCCTAGGTCTTATGGCCTCGCTCCTGATGGAATTCACAAAGGGCATTCGACTTTCTGGTGTTTGGGTCGGACTTCATATTTTGCGGCCATTTCACCTTAGGGCTGAGCTTCTCTAGAGCATAGACTATATCTGAAGGAGAAACACAAAAATAATGAGCAGATAACAGCGGAGGCATACCTCTTTTATTTCGGTGAGTCCCTGTTTGCAGCCAAGATGGGCCATCGCCGTGGCGGCGGCGGGGAGGNGGGGGGGGGGGGAAGGTGTGGTATGACGGCAGTTCTGATGTATGGCTGGTGTCTTTGGAGATTGAGGCGCGGCCCTACATAGTCTCTTCGGCTGTCATTTCGGAGGTCTTGACTCCCTCTGGACCGACGTCAACCGCTGGGTTGGTCCGTTAAGGTCGTCCTCGTCCCCTCTCACCTCGACACAGTAAGCATTGTGTATTTCTTCCCAAGTAGTGGGGGGGAGGGGGGGTATTTTATGAGCCTGCTCAACAGTTTTCTAGTTGCCCTCGACCCGCTCCTATTCAGCCCATTCTGGAAAGCTGCTATCGCCATTCTCTCTGACACGTTTGGAAGGGTCATTCTCACTCTGTTGAACCGGGCGAGGAAGTCCCTGAGTCCTTCGTCGGGTGACTGTTTAATGGTGAATATGTCATTCACCCTGGCTTCTGCTTTCTTGGTCTCGACATGGGCGGTGACGAACTTGTCGGCCATCTCCTCAAATATTTCTATGGAACGTGATGGTAGTTACGAGTACTATGTCAGGGATCCCTCGATTAGAGTTTTGCCGAACTTCTTCAGCAGTACAGACAACACTTGTTCTTTAGTGAGGTCATTGACTTTCACTGCGGTGACGTAGTGGATGATGTGATCTTCAGGGTCTGTTGTGCCATCATATATGTTTAAGAATGGAGACATCTTGAATATTTTGGGTATAACATGTGGTGCAACCTTATCGCTATACGGTTGTTCCACGAACCAGCCAACATCCCGTTTCGGCAGAAGTTTTGGGGCGCCTGGTATCTTATCAACCCTCTCTTTTTGTTCCCTCATTTGGTCACGAAGTGCTTTATTATCGTTCTCCATTTCCTCCATTTTTCTCAGAACTGCAGCGAGGGCATCATTACCTACACCATTAACAGTGTGAGTGGTACATGTTGAAGGAGGAGTGTGCTACTTGTTGGTTGTTGTTGTGATGTCAACTCGTGCGTCACATCTACTCGCCCCTTGAGCGGGTTTGTTGAGTATACTGTTCAGTGTACTCGTCAGCCATGCCTCTGATAATTTTTCACTGCTGGTGGTGTTTCTTCCGTCGTGGACGTAGAGGCTCCTTTCTTATGAGAAGCGGTAACGCTGCCATGGTGGGGGATGTGTGAATCACTTCGCCTAGGTGAAACGCTTGGCGTAACGTTCTCCTCGTCATCTCTGTTGACCTCATTGATGGTGCTTAGGAGGTTAGCAGTGAGGCTTGTTGCTGCCTTCAATCTTTCTTCTCCATTTCCTACCATATTAGGTCGTGCAAGCAAGAAAAAGAAAGTTCTGCTGTTATTTTTTAGATCTAGAAGAAACTAAAGTTTTAACTAGGAAACTCCCCACACACAACACCAAATTGTTTGACCAAAAAGTTTAAACCCTTTGTTAAACCAATTAAATAAGATGATAATGGGAAAATCCTAGTTAAATATAATAAATCCTACATCCAAGACTAATTGATGTCAGTAATATGAGACCACATTCAAAGCTATTAAATATCTAGAGGATATTTAATAGTTATAAATGAGTGAGAGAATAATGATAATCAATAAATATGATAAATGACAATAAATATAAATAGGAAGAATGATTCACCCAAATATTAAATGATGTGAATGATTCCTCCTCCTGATAACAACATCTCCTGACAACAACATGCGACACCTGAATATGACAATGGACAAAGTGTTTTTGGATCGTGTGAGTGAAAAGGTAGAATAAATAACAAAATCAATCACAACAATAAGGCAAGCTTTTTGGATTATATCTCAAGAGTCAACTTCTTACAGGTGTTTTTATTAGAAAGTGAGAATCCCCTATCTCTTACTATCTATAAGGGATATTCCTAGGAAATCCTAAAAAATACAACCGGCCAAGACTATCCTTGTTGTTACTACTATGCTTATCTGCTCGACCTCGGCCATAACCTCTACACTTGTTCATTCGCATTCGCTGAACTTAGTCGAATTTTGACCCATATAATTGTAAAAAGTCAGTCGTTGAAATAAATCACGGGCTTTAACTGCGATAGTATTTAATTATTACAATCTAGTTGGATTTCTTCTCCATTTACTCACGTGCAATGAAGAATGAAAAATGGCTAAAATTGCGCCTTTTGTACTAATGAATTTTTTTTTGGAACCTTAGAAAAATTCACAGCCGCTACAGTTTTTGTCTTTCGGGTGAGCACTCTGTGATGAGCACTCTATACGCATTGGGTATATCTTCACTGGGTAATAACCTGCAAACCACACAAAAATATAAATCACACTCACAAATCTTGTGCGACAGACTCAAACCCAAAAAGCATTAAGGAGGATCAATCTCCCGTCGCCAGTGTAAATAACATCCTCCAAACCAACTGAAAAGTAAAAAAATACTCACGAACAATTAAAAAGCTTCGGATATGCGCCTCACACTAAATAGTGGAAGCCATACGAGGAAATATTTGAACCTTTTTAATTGTTTAGAGAAACGTTGAGTCATTTTAACTGCTTAACACAATGCTTCAAGTTACTACTTTCACTTCAATTCATATAAACCTATTTTCTTTTAAATGGTGCCAAAAGAGATGACCCATTTTTTATATTAAAAACAGTTTAATTTTATGTAATAATTTATAACGAAAAAAATATACATGAGTCATTTTATATCATAAATTTAAAAATTTTACTTCCTCCGTTTTAATTTAAATGAGATAGTTTAACTCGGCACGAAGCTTAAGAACAAAAAAGAAGATTTTTAAAATTTGTGGTCTTAAAAGCTTAAGTGTTAAAAGCTTTGTGGGACATGATACTTTTGTGGTTATAAAAACTTTTCATTAAAGGTAAAATTGATAAAATGAAGAATTTAAAGTTGAATTACTTCCAAATTTAAAAATGTATCATTTATTTTGAAATAGACTAAAAAGAAAAGTACCTTATCTAATTTAAAACGGATAAAGTATTTTTTCTAAAATTTTGTATCCAATCAAATAAGTTGTAATAAATTGAAATAATGGAGCATTACATATTCAATGTAAGTCCAATTATCAAACGTCATCTATGTCACTACTACGTTAGTCGACATCAAAGCTCTGTAAGTTGCAGAGATGGAGTGCCCAAATTAGAAAACTTTAACACTGCTAATTTCTGGAGAGCAGTTACAGTGTTACTTGCTCAACGCGGACAGAGGGCAAATCCAATGTAACGTTTCACCCTTCTCTTGTCCATACATGTTGGTTACATTTATAAAGGAATAATTTATGGTTTCTGATTGACACAGGGATAGCTAGATTCTTTCAACTTTCTTAATGTCAACTGCGTCAGCTAAATTTCATCTTTTCGCGTTGCCATAATATTTCCGTTGGATATTATATATGAGTTTCCCTTCCGTTGGATATTTTTATATAGTTGGCATTCTCTATGTATACGCATTACGGTCATATATAAATACTCGCCCGTATGTGGAGTGGTGGTGACTTATTGTTGACCATTTTGGTTTTGATGATTGACAAATAAAAATATGAATGAGCCAAGTCCATAGACAGTATACATATATCACGGTTATATTCAAGTAAAAGATATACACGTGCAAGAGATAAGTATAAGTGGTTATTTTTTATTTTGTCGGAACGAAAAAGTTGCATATTTGATAAGGAACATTACTCCTTACTTGAAGAGAACTCCATCCAAGTTAAGGAATGAATTAGAAGTTGAAGATAACTAGAACTCTTCCACTAGGGAAGAGTAAAATAGTAAGGCATTTTGGGAACAATTCCTGTAAGATTCAAGAGTGCGATCCTGTAGTGAAGTGTTTGGAGAAATTCTACTGGGTAGTAGGTCATGATAATTTTCACCTTTTGAGTTGGGTATTTTTCACGTAAAAATATTTGTGTTTTTTACTTTCTGCATTACTTATTCTGCGAGTGTAATGTAGGGAACACATAGACAAACTGAGTCCTTCAATAATCTAGTGTATACGAAAATTATGCACTACACATATCACCTTCCTCTTGTATGGTATTGAAGTGGAAACACAAATCTATATCAGAGCAGGTTATTCTTGAAGAGGCTAACACCTTAGGAAAAGATGAAGATAAGAATATAAGTTCTGAAAAAGAACATCTGTTAAATGAGTGTAAATTTTTAAAAGCACAATGAAAAAGCCTGAAAATAAAAGCTTGTAAAACTGAAAAGTAAAATACTGTTTTGAAGAACCAGGGTCATGCACTTGATATAACTGTCTTAGAACTTAGATCTGAAAATATAAAGCTAAAGTTATGGACAGGAAAGAGATAGCCAGTGATGTACACCTCAACCTCCAGGATGATATAAGGAAGGTTAAAGATGAGCTGTACAAAAGGGAAGAAAATATAAGAGTTTTGAAAGAGGGCTTGTAAGGTTCAACATGAACCGGTAGAACATGTAAATGAAATATGTTTTCTGATGCACTTTACAAGAACACCATAGTAGCAACAAAAAGAGACTTGGCTTTGGATATTCTGCACCTAAATGGGATCCCAAAATCAAGTACCTCACACTTCCTGAAAATAAAATTTACACTCATTGTGGTAATAATGGACACAATAAGAGTGAAGGTGTAGCAAAAGAAAAAGCAAGCAACACAAAATTTATTTTAGGGAAGAATAGGCTGCCAAGTAGGGGAAACAAGAATCTGATTTATCCTTTTGCTTATAAAAAGGGGCCCGAACTAGTTTGGGTTCCTAAAACTTACCCTTGATTTCCTTTTGCAGGCACAAGAGATGAAGAACAACCAAATATGGTACATGAATAGTGTTTGCTCGAAGCACATACATGACATGGGACAAGAACAATTTCTTTCACTTGTGGCTTTTATAGGAGGTAACGTATTCTTTAGGAAATGGAAAAAAAAAGCGAGATCATTGGAGTAGGGAAGTCTTACAGGGAAGAAGAGTGAACAATATATATGTGGTAGATCTGTCAACACTTTCAAACAATGAACACACTTTCTTGAGTGTCATGGATAGTCTAAGTCATGTAAGACCTTCTTTCAAAAGTAAGAAAATGGTGAGTACTACCAGATTCATAGAACTGGTACATATGTATTTGTGTGGACCAATGAGGACAATGAGCATATATGATAAGAGATATGTTATGGTGATTGTCGATGATTACTCTAGGTTTACTTGGACACTATTTTTAACATTTAAAGATGAAGAGTTGACATGTTCACTTCATTTGTTAGAAAAACTCAGAAATAACTAGGCAGTCAACTTGCATGAATTAGGTCTGATCACGGTACTGAGGTTGAGAATGCTAAATTTTCTGATGAACATGGCATAGATCATAACTTTTATTCTACTAGAACTCCAGAAAAAAATAGAGTAGTTGAGAGGAAGAATAGGACTTTTGAGGAAATGACTACGACCATGTTATTTTCTAGAAATTGCCTCATAGCTTCTTGACAGAAGCTGTGAACACTGCATGCTACATCATAAATTTGTGCATCACTAGACCTCTTGTTGAGAAGACTCCATGTGAGTTACTTAAAGAGATAAATCCAAATATATTCCATTTTAGATAAGTTTGATCCCAAAAATGATAAAGGAGTATTCTCGGGATGGTTTTCACATAGTAAAGCTTATAAGATATATACCAAAATAACTATGTGCGTAAAAAAATATGGACATGTTGTTTTTGATAAAACTAACATTCTTTCTGAGAGGCAGGATCAAGATGATGAAGAGATTGGACTGGTAAGAAACTCAAATGATGAAGCCACAGTCCACCCTGAAGCTGCACCACAGAAAGGAACATGTAATGGAACATGTTCTTCCACCCAGGGCAACTTGACAAGGGGAGCTGTCCAAAGAGGATTTAATCCTCAAACTTCTAGGGAACCTGTCCATGAACCTGTTCTTCAGCCACAAAACATTGAAGTAACATCTAGGGAACCGATTGGTTGTGAAGCATTACAAGTATCAAAATTCTTATCCCCATTGGGAATATAATCACTAATTCAACTTCTGGAATCAAAACCAGTTCTTCTTTAGAGGATCTCTATGCCTTTGATGCTTTCTTATCTCTTATTGACCTAACAATGTTTCTAAGGCGTTACAAGATGCAGATTGGGTGAATGCAATGCAAGATGAACTCAACCAATTTGAGAGAAGTCAAGTTTGGCATCTGGTGCCATGACCCAAGGACAGAACAATGATTTGCACTAAATGGGTCTTCAAAAACAAACTTGATGAAGGTGAAATAATTGCAAGGAATGAGACAAGATTGGTGGTTCAAGGATATAGTCAAGAGTAGGGCATAAACTATGATGAGACTTTTGTTCTAATTGCAAAATTGGAAGCCATTATACTCCTTATAGCCTTTTTTCACATCCTTAGTTGTAAACTAAGCGCACGTGTGACACTTGAAAACTTTCTCACGATCTTGTGCAACACTCTCACGATATTGTTAGGCCAAGTCAACCTTACTACACAAAAGATCGCTAAAGGAATGTAAGATAAGAAAGACATGATAAATTTGCCAAATGAAGCTTTTTATTATAGAGAACTCAATTATTTTACTTGATGAGTTACAAATGAATAGGCTCCTTTATATACTAGTCTCTTAGGGACTAGTGAGTAAATAATAATTTTTACACAAGACCCTTATTAGTTACAAGTAAGTCCCTTCTCTAGAATTTTCTACATAGCTAGAATCTTCTAAGTAATTTCCTAGCAATTCCATAGGGTTCTAAGGGTTTTCATGAGAAATTTCCATATTTCTCTAAAACCTTCTCATATGTGCTAGTTTATTTCATATGTAAGCTTTCCATGTGGAAAAAATATATGCCAAGTGGCACCTACATGGCATGATGATTTGGCGGGCCTCCCCACCCAATTTTGTATCACCCTCGGCACAAAGCATTGACACGTACACGCACACCTCACTAGGGAGTCGTTGGAGGTCTTTGTCCATTAGCCATGATGCCCTATAGAATGGTTGTATTCCCATGTCACAAGGGTACTGGTCACCTTTCTTCTTACCTCGTTTGTACTTTGGACGACTAGGAATGATGGCCTCGATCCTTCGCCCATCGGATGCCTCTCCTTGCTCTTGGCCTGAATCTCCCCATGACTCAACCAAGTCTAGCATCTTCTCAAGCATCGGGTCCATGCTTCCACTCCCTATTTGGCTGCCTTACGTGGTCCCAGCCTTGCTAGCAAAGGTTCCCCCCTGCTTGGTGCATCATTTAAATTCGATAGCGTACCATCATTTTTTAACTCGCCATCCTCTTCAACAATATCTGCCCAACTTTTCTTGCTGCCACCATGTTCCATTTGCATGGCGCCAAGATAGGCTTTGGAATCCCCTAATTTCGGCTTAGATTCCAAGCACATCTCGTCAATGCAGGCGGTCCCTCCCTTGTCACCCTTGTATGCCTACAAAGTTCCCGATCCTTGCTGCAAGCTTCCCCAACTCTGGGAATTCACTTGCGTGATGTGGTCCGTTACAGAAGTAGTGCCCTCCTTTACGAACTCAAATATATAATTTATCCTCAATTCCATGCTCAAATTCGTGGTCAAAATCCAAATATACTAATTTCTAGATTTTCTTCAAAATCTCACAATTTTCACCAATTTTCATGTTCAAATCCATATATAATTCATGTATTTAACATAAAATGTGGATGAATCACTCACCTTGACATATATGATGCCAAAACCTATCAAATCACTTCCGATTGACATCAAATTTTGCACACAAGTCACATTTGACATTACAGACCTATTCCAACCTCCGGAATTGGAATACGTCCCCGATATAAAAAAGTTCACTCCTAGTCAAACTTCCAAAAACCTCCAACTTTCAACTTTTGTCAAGTGACCCCGAAATGACCTACAGACCTCTAAATCCACATCCGAACGTGTTCCTAAAACCAGAATCATCATATGGAGCTATTCCCAAGCTCGAAATTCCATACATACATCGATAACCTTAAAATACAGTTCAACCCAAGTTTATAAAATTCTTCCAAAATGCTAACCTTCCACAATAAGCGTCGTAACGCTCCCGGGTCATCCAAAACCCGATCCGGACATACGTCCCAGTCCACAATTATCATACGAATCTATTAGAACCTTCAAATCCCAATTCCGAGGTTGTTTACTCAAAAGTCCAACCTTAGTCAATTCTTCCAACTTAAAGCTTCCGAAATGAGAATTTTCTTTCCAAATAAACTCTGAACTTTCCGAAATTAAATTCCGACCACACGTGCAAGTGAAAACACCTGAAGTGAAGCTTCTCGAGGCCTCAAACCTCTGAACGACACGCTAGATTTTAAAATTGTCGAGAGGCCATCAGTTTGGAGCGCGAGGCCAACAGAGCTTGCTGTAGAGGAGATAAGAAAAGAATCGGTCGTGTCGTTACATTCTCTCCCACTTAAACATACGTTCGTCCTCGAACGTGCTAAAAACTGCTCCGGAGTTGTCCAAAATCACTGTTTAGCACCTCGTGCACCTACCTGTGCCACCACAAACCAGTTGAGTATATTAGCTTAAGTCAGACTGAAGATCCTTCCTGCTACCTTAGCCAACAAGCTTCAGAACCAAATTCCAACACCCATAATTCTTCACGTTACCAAATTCTCACACACGAACACCGTATCAATCATCAGACACTGAACCTAACGTGACCATGCTTCTCCGCGGAAATCACACCATGTACCACATAACTCATTTGATCAAGGCAATCTCCCCCAAGCATAACAACTGAAATTTCCACTGATCCGAAGCCCGTGGTATACCTCATAACATCAATAAGCATGTTTCAACTTTCGCACTACTGCCACGACGGAGGAGATCTGTGAAAACTCATAATCGCTTGCCGAATCAACAAATAATGGAGCCTCTTCTCCTGTTAAGTACCATTAACTCATATCCGAACTGAATAAAGACATTTGCTCTATAATATGCCTTATATAAATCTTATTGCACTGATTTCAGGTCCAAAAATCTCGTCTCACTCAGTACAAGCTGCTCGACAATAAGCCACCTCAAACATTGACCAAGGTCTCATAGATGCCACAATGTGCCAACAAGCCACAAACTCGAATGTGATACATAAGAAAATGAACTCTGGAAAGAACTACTCAACCCACATAACTAATTAAACAACCAAAAAGATGTTACAACCCTTCCTCAGAAAATGAGGAACTAAACACACAAGAATAGATATAGGGAAATTGTATTCCATATCATAATGTTGCATCGTGCAACCTGATCCACACATGATACCCATGACGGCATGCCACCCGATCCAAACAATATACCCGTGGCGGCATGCCACCCGATCCAAATAGTGTAACCGTGGCGGCGTGCCACCCGATCCACACATAATAGTCTAAAGAAAACACACATCAAGCCGTAATGCTTATACTCACAAAATATTCGAATATCAACCACAAGCACGCCAAGTGCATAATGCAAATCCTAGGGAGACAGGTAGCGTGTTAGGCTACGAAACTCAAGCACAACTAAGGTGCGATATATGATCTGCATCTTGAGAGCCATCTTTCTCACATAACACCACCGCTACGCGGGACCTCAACACATGTGCGGATAATTAAGCCGTCCCACAACCCACACAACATAATAGAGTATTACATGAAATAACTGACGACAAAAAAAACATCCAATGCCCGAAGACTCCTCCATAAGAAATGGTATGCTGAATGAACACACCCGACCTAGAGTAGAACACACATCCATATTTAGACCCATCAACGGACCTCAAGCCAATTCTGATCATACCGTACTGGTCTAATAACCTTTCAAGGATCCACAATGACCTATTCATGACATAAGAACAACCGTCAAATCTGGAACAAACTAACACAGTTCACAACCTAAGGAATATAATGCCTCTCAAGTATAAACTTTCTCACATTAGCGATAGCACCATAATCCCCATACTTGGTTGAAATCTTTAATCAACTAAGTGACTACATGTCACACCTATATTATCATCCCATGGAATACGCCGCCACGAGACCACGACCTCCCGCACCAGGTAGAAAATTCGGCACATCCATACCACCGGCCATATAATGCTGCAAAGAGAATCGAGAATCCGTAAATCAGTACACAAAGCTTCTTACACAGAACAACGTACTCAGGTGATGCTAAAACAATACCAGCTTACTCTAAACATCTGAATTCTTTCCTGATCACCCGAACTCATGACTTCTTGTCAACACCGAAACGCAACCTTGATCCTCAACTTTCAATTCCCGTACCGCTCACTGCACCTAACATGCCAATACACGCGAGTACAAGTATTCCATCATAACTCCTAAACCACTAATAGAATAAACACTCTATTATATAGAAACCTTTCACTTAACTCATTTCAGGAGAGCCATTGCAACACGCGACTGAATTCCCATAACCACAGAAAATACAATCCTCAAGTAGTGGTCTAAACCACTATAAGTCTTCCGGGATCCATTTACACATAACTGGCCATTCAGATCAACTACCTCCCAAATCAACCAAGTGGTGGTGGTGCTCAAGCCCAAGTGTACAACCACAAACTACATGTATAACTTCACGCTGTAAAAACTGATAACTGCCACAATCATGCTGATTCAACCATTACTAACCAACCCAACTTCTTTCAATTTACTCTGGACTTGCCTTAGAGATAATAATAGCTCCATTCAAAATATAATGATCTCAATCCGCACTCATCCCGAGTGACCCCATTTCACGAGACCATGCTGTCTCAAAACCCACGAACCATCTCATATCCTCCAAGGCGTACATTCGCATCTTCAACTGGTACATCCATTCTGATAATTCCTCTATGAATCCGCAATTATTTTCTCTCATTCCTCTAATTCCACACCACATACCGATGATAACATAGAACATTCCAAGCTCCTTTCATAATCCACTACAAAATCTCTATACTTGAGCATGCCACGAACTCGAAAGCCTTAGGCACCTCACTTAATATTTGAACCCATTAGGACTGTTTTTAAGAGTCACCCACTCTGATTTGTTCCCGAATTAATCAATCTCCAAGGCCCTGCTAGCACATGAACACCATCTCAAAGAAGCAACCGACTGAATTATTTTCCTTGTACATCACATCCATACGAAGTATAGACTACGAGTCTTCCCAAAACCTTTACATGTACCGATAAGGCCGAATATAGCACACATCCATCAATTCCTTTGCTCGAACTACCGCTGAAGTTTTCTTTCCTTAGTCATGATATCCCACTAATACACTGATAACCAAAAATCGCACAAGCAGACAACCACGCGATCCAATCATAGACGGTGGGACTCCCCCCAACTTATCTTGAAGCTATAATTTCATAACCATAGAACCCATCAAGATTCCTCTTTCCCCATTTACATCAACTGAAAGTCCAACAATACATTCCAGACTCAAAGTTATGTTACATCCAACTAAAATCCGTGGACCTAGTCACTGTCCACCATGAATTCCCCAAATTGCTCAAAACTTTCCTCAAGGCGTGTGACTATTCTACCACAGAACCCATATGCTACTCTGCCACTCTCTCGCTTTAGTTAAACCCTCTCTTTTAAGAAACTTCTCAGCCTCCGCTCATTATACTCGACGTGCTAGTAATTCAACCACCCCGAGACACCTTCCGCCATGCCCTTCCTCATACTTTGCTGCCCAAATATTGCCCCAAATCAAGTCCATACCTGTAGCACCTGAATAAATGAGTCGCTACCAACTCTGAACCTCTTAGAAGATCATCTTTCTCGAACCATCAATACTAGGAATACCAATTTGATTTCGAAATCGCTACACTCTGTTATCTTTGACAACCGTTTCTCAGGCACCATTTCATAATACCCTGCCCCGAAGGTAAATTGAAGAAGACCATAAAATTGGTGAACCTTAATGCGTTCAACAAGGATGATGACACCACACCACAATTGAGAACTCTACCACGCTAGAAAATATCAAGTCTCGTTACTCCATCAATCCAAACCTGAACATTCATAGTGAGATTGCCTTTACTTTGCTGGATTTAAACGCTGAACCTTTACATCATGCACTGATAAATCCTTCAAGTCATTCACTACATCGGCACATAAATGAGCACCCCGCCATTATATCAATACCACGAGATAGTAACTCATGAACATCATAGAAACCAATGCATAGCCTCAAACTATCCGAAATATAGATATTGAGCTTAAGTGACAGAACATCCTTCCGCAAGAAGACGATAATAACTTGCTCGAATACGCCGGGAGAAACATCCTGCTCCACGTCTATAGTACCACTGCAACTCCTCGGTGACCAATTGACACGGTGTTCAACGTCGTATAAGAAAGAGTAGGAAGGAAATAAAGGCATAAGCCTCAAAGGAATCAAATCACACGATGAGGAATCAAGAAGGGGAGTGCTCCTAACATCCCTGTAGCCTCTCGAAGATAAGTACAGACGTCTTCGTACCGATTCGCAAGACTCTACTAGAATTTCTCATGACTCGTGAGACCCAAGTAAACCTAATGCTCTGATACCAATCTGTCACGACCCAAAAATCCATTAAAGGTCGTGATGGCACCTAACGCCGCCCTCAGGCAAGCCAATGGTGATTTACCAATTTAATTACTCATCCTAGTATTTTTGAAATCGTAATATTCCTTAATTGAACAGTATAAAATAGAACTTACAAAGTAAATGAGAATGTTAACACGAACCACAATAATGAATAACCCGAAGAAAGACTCCCAAAACCCGGTGTCACAAGTGCATGAGCAAATTTCTAAGAAGTACAATAATAATACAACATCTGTCCGAATGTTATAAGACATATTAAAATGAATAGTACTATGGAGACCTGGTGGAATGCGATGCATAGCCTGGAATGCATCTCACATAAAGTCTCCTCGACAGGTGCACCTACACGGTAGGGTAATCATCAATGAACCTGTCAGATCCTGCATATTTAGTGCAAAAGTGCAACATGAGTACGTAAATCAGCGCGTACCCAGTAAGTATCAAGTCTATCCTCGAAGAAGTAGTGACAGGTGGTCGACATTGGCACTTACTAAAGATCCAATAAATCAATATAATAAAACATGAGCAGATATGAAGCATACTGAAATAGTGGAGTAAATATGCAAATTTCATAATTTTTCCAATTATTCCTTTTTGAAACATAAATTATTCTTCTCATCCTCGTGTTATGCCTTAATATCTTAGAACATTCCAAGTGCTCATACCAAATAATTAATAAATACCATAAAATGCAGGGCATCGGTGGAAAAACTAGCTCCAGAATATTCGGCTACTAGCGGTATAACGCATGATTCTGCCGAGGTCGTTTGGCCCGATCCAGAATAACGTGTACACTGCCGAAAGGCGTGCGACACGGTCCATAGATGCATCTATACTGATGAGGCATTCGTCCCGCTCCACAAGAAATGAGGACTCTTTATGAACCTCCGGAATGAGAAGCTATCACAAGGCTAACATGTAAGGATGTGCGATTTCTATTAATGATCGAGCAATTCGCACAAAAATTCAAGTACGTGAAATTTCAATCTTTTACTATTTCCTCTAACAATTTCCAATATAATTCAGGTACCTCAATTAACAAGGGATGTAAACATTACAAGTAATTCATGATTTGGGCCCTAAACTACCCGGACATAAGCACAATTAGTAGCTACACACGGACTCTCGTCACCTCGTGCATATGTAGCACCCACAATTAGCAACATATATTAATTTAAATCAACTATGGAAAAAATTCCCTCTTACAAGGTTAGACAAGAGACTTACCTCGCTCCAAAGTTCCATAACCCGCTCTAAATCTCTTCCAACAACTCAAACCGATGCCCATCGCTCCAAAACTAGTCATTCAATGTACAAACCCATAAAACTAATACTCATAACGAATCAATTTGAACAAATTCCCAACTCCGCTCGAAAAGTCGATAAAGTCATCTTCGGGCCCACGCGCCCCGATTATGAAATTTATAAATATTACCCATAACATCACGAACTCAAATATATAGTTTATCCTCAATTTCACGCCCAAATTCGTGGTCAAAATTCAAAAATACCAATTTTTAAGTTTTCTTCAAAATCTCACAATTTCCACCAATTTTCATGTTCAAATCCATATATAATTCAAGTATTTAACTTAAAATGTGAAGGAATCACTCACCTTGACATAGATGATGAAAATTTCCCATTGAAGCCTCCCCTAAATCGCCCAAACCAACAGATAAATGAAAGAAATGGTCTAAGTCCCGGATTTTTAAACCCTCCGCCCCGATCCTCCTTCTTCGCGTTCGCAAAGGCCTTCCCGCGTTCACGATGCCCACTGCTCATCGCCCTTTGCGTTTGCGATTCCCCAGTCGCGTTCGCGTAGGCCAAAGGCCTCTTGTCCCGTTTCCCTCATCTCCTCTTCGCCTTCGCGATTGGGCCTCTGCGTTCGCGAAGCACTACCAGTCCTAGCTACGCGTTCGCATGCTCCTTTCCGCGTTCGCAAGGGAAAAAAATCACCAGCACAGAATCCTTCTTCGCGAACGCATACCTTCAACCGCGTTCGCGAAAGACAACATAAACACCAGCAAACTAGCAACAACTTTTCATCCAAATTTGGTCCGAAAATACCCCGAAACACACCCGAGGCCCCTGGGGCCGCGTCCAATCTCACCAACCTGCCCCTAAACATGACACAAACTTGCTCGAGGACTCAAATCACACCAAACAACATCGAAATCATAAATCTCACCCAATTCAAGCTCAATGGACTTTAGAACTTCAAACTTCTAAATTTGATGCCGAAACCTATCAAATCACGTCCGATTGACCTCAAATTTTGCACACAAGTCATATTTGACATTACGGACCTACTCCAACTTTAGGAATCGGAATACGACCCCGATATCAAAAAGTACACTCCCGGTCAAACTTTCAAGAACCTCCAACTTCTAACTTTCACCAAATGACCACGAAACGACCTACGAGCCTCCAAATTCACATCTGGACGCACTCCTAAGTCTAGAATCATCATACAGAGCTATTCCTATGCTCGAAATTCTAAATGTACATAGATAACATTAAAATACACTTCAACCCAAGTTTATAAAATTCTTCCAAAATGCCAATCTTCCACAATAAGCGCCGTAACGCTCCCGGGTCATCCAAACTCGATCTGGACATACGCCGAAGTTCACAATCATCACACGAACCTATTGGAACTTTCAAATCCCAATTCTGAAGTCGTTTATCAAAATTCCAACCTTAGTGAATTCTTCCAACTTAAAGCTTCTGAAATAAGAATTTTCTTTCCAAATCAACTCCGAACTTCCCGAAATTAAATTCCGACCATATGTGCAAGTCACAATACCTGAAGTGAAGCTTCTCGATGCCTCAAACCGCTGAACAACGTGCTATATCTTAAATGATCGGTCGGATCGTTACAAGATACTAGATTGCTCTGGATTGGAATAACTCGTAAAGAGGTTTTTGTGTGTTTTTCAACAGAGGTTTGACAAGGGCTGCAAGTTAAAATTTCTTCCTTTGCACTCTCGTATCTGTAAGAAAACATTTTGTATGTCTTACAACTAGAGCTAAGATAACTAAATTTAGATGTAGTTATTAGGAAAAAATTCATCGGCAACTCCTTAAAGTTGTCCTCACTTTTCAGTTAAACACCCTATTTTAAGTGTGTTTCATTAGAACACTCCAACCATATCTCAAATATGTCATTTAAACATAAAATTCATAAGTAGACAACCATATAAGACGCTTGTAATTCACTCGCCAAAGGGACACTAAAAAGGGGACATATGGATTTAACTTGGACAAATTAAAACAAAAAAAGCCTTTTAACAAGAACCCTACGCCACCCTTAGTCATCTTCCCCCAAACCTACCCCCCTTCCTTTGTCTTCATCTGCCAAAAGGAAAAAACACAGGTACCGTTTTTGGATTTTCAGATCTGGGGAAGGAAAAAATTTATGTCAATTTTTTTCATTTTTTTTTGGGTTGAAAATCCCTTCTTTTAGCTAACTGGAGAAGAAAAACTCTGAGTTGAGAAAAATGGGAAGAAATAAAAAAGAATCCGGCTATTCTAGCAACCACCGGCCATTGCTCATTTCCTTTCCTCCATCTCTATTATCCTGTTTCGTTGTTGTTTAACTGATAAAAGAGCTGAACTGAAAGAAGTGAGCAGACATTTAATATTTCGGCAGCAACCATTACAATCAGCGACATTTATCACCATTTTTGGTGTTCCATCATCGTGCTATTCGTGTTCTGTCTATTACTGATTTCGTGGTTGGTGTGTAAATGTTAAAACCTTGATAACATATTATTATTACTTGTCGCCTCTTTTGACCTGACCGGAGTACTGACTTTTCTGGCGCCATTAATTCCGGCAATAAAATTTATGACAACAAGGTGATGGCGGTGAACTGGCGGAGGGAGAAAGAGAGAGGAAGGGGGTGACGTGGACAAAGAATAGAGGTAAAAGAAAGTAAAAAAAAATGAAAAATAGAAATATTGATCTCTCACGCTCGGGAAAATAGTGTTATACATGCATTATGCCACATCATTAAATTGTATTTAAATGACACATTTGAAATATGATTAGAGTATTCAAATAAAACGGACTCAAAATAAAGTGTTTAAGTGAAAAATGAGATAATTTTAAGGGGCTGCCCAATGTATTTGGCTCTAGTTATTACTACTACAAATTTACTCAAGAACTGAAAACCGAAAAGTTTTTGACCAAAATCATCAACTTTTGGGATCAATTATTGCTAAAATTGAATAAATTGACGGCTTAGAGAAAGTATGCGCAGTTACCAGAAAGGAAAATTAACTGGACATCAATGATAATGTAGAACCAACAAAAATACACACACACAATGTCTTGGCGCTTAGTTGTTAGGAGACATCAATTATTGCTTTTGATGTTATATTAAAATGGAATCTCTTCAACGTGAATTATTATTTTAGAAACAAATCATTACTCTTAAATCATACTCTCTCTATTAAAAACCTTTGCTTGATTTTCGTATACCCCATTCTCACTAAAGCTTGATTAATTGGAAGTCAAAATACGTAAAGAAGGAGATTTTAATTGGTATGCCTCGATGCCTATTCAATTCATTTTCATGAAGAATATACTCCACATACTCAGCTGTTACAAAATTGTGACTAGCAATTCGACGTTCCATTGCCCATTGTCGTCCATAACCTCCGAAATATTTGATGTATGTTCAAACACTTGTCTAGCTTGCAACATCTTCTTCATCCAGCATGTTTTCCTCCTTTAAATGGAACAATTGTTGGATGAAGCTTTTTATAATACTTGTTAGAAATGCACTCCAAAGTGAAGGTTTAGTTCGAGAAAATTTCATTGCAATTGAAAATATGCATAAGAAATTTCATTACTACAAATGAAGCAATCTAAAATCCAAACTATCTTCCTCTTTAGGCAACCAAATATTTCCCACCCAGCACTCCAGCATTGCAACTCCAAAAGAAGCTTTGCGAAACTTATTTTGAAGATGATTTATGACTAAGAACTCTTTTTGATTAAAGTAGCATAATATTAATATTAATATTAATACCTAATAAGAGTCATTACAGATAACAATGCTTCAAAGCGCAAACAAGTTTTCAAATACATGTCAATAGAATTTTTTTAAAAATAAATATGGTCCTGTTTCTATTCCTCTCCAACGGATGTAAACAAAATACAGGAAAGGATGCTAAAAAAGTAGTAGAATCAAAATATGCTCGCATCCTTTCTTCCATAGCTTTTGGAGCTTTTGATTACTACAACTGATCAATACACCTTGTAAATTATTTTTCTAATTTACTTGCAAAATGAGGTTAGACGTACTTGGCCTCCAGTGTTACAACTCCGCAAATTTTACATGTGTCCAATGATAAGTGTGAATTTTAATCACTTATTAGTACCTTTTACTTTTGTTTTAGTCTGAAAGTATTGATTTATGTTCCCAAAACTAATAAAAATGTACTAATTGCAGAAATGTTAAAAATTTGGGTTCCTATAAGAAATCCGACTCATAAAGGATGTTCCGACTCACAAGGCAAGAAGGGGCGCACCACACAAACAGTGCGGTCCGCTGAAGAAAGTGCGGACCGCAAAATTCTTTCTGCGCCGCGGAATTGATGAAGAAGCCCTAAAGTATTTTAGCAAAATTGCAGACCACACATGAATTGTGCAGCCGCAGAAAATGATCAGCATTGACAAAGGATTCAAAATGTTCAGGACCCTTGCCTAAGTGCGGACCCCGCGGAAGTTGAATTGCAGCCGAAGACCAAATTGTGCGGTTGCAGAATCCAGTTCCCTCCAGATTCAAGCAATGTGCGGCCGCACAACATGAATTGTGCGGCCGCAGAAGTTGAATTGCACCCGCGGACCAAATGGTGCGGCTTTTGCAGAATCACGTTCCCTCCAAATTCAAGTAATGTGCAGATCACACACGAAAATTGTGCGGCCGCAGAACCTCCCGAGTGGAAATTTTGTCAGTAAATTTTGGGCCACTATAAATAGACGAGAATCACATTTTTAGGTCAAGTTTTGAAGTCCCAGCAGCTGTAGCCATTGTAGTTTGCTATTTTAGGAAATTTATCATATTTTTGGTCAAAAACATCATAGTTTATCAATTTGATTTTGAATTATGGATTTTATTAGTATTACTTCTTTCTTTTCTTGAAATTTTAATAGGAGTAGCTAGGCTTTTACAAGGGTTGTAACCCAAACCTAGTGTATAAACCTTATGGGTGCTTAATTTTATTACTTGTTTATGATTGGATGTGATGAGCCAAGGGGTCATTCTATGAATTAAGACTCCGTTCTAGGCTTATTAGCCATAAAAAGATTAATTTTAACTACCTCAATTTGCGTGCCCAGTCCGGACGTGAAACCGGAAAGCTTTTATGTGAAAATATAAGAAATACAAATTTTTAAAATTTAAAGTTTGGTTTTAGTTGACTTGAGTCAACATTTTGAGTAAACGGACCCGGATCTGTGTTCCGGCGATCCCGGGAGGCCCGTAGTAAAATATGGGACTTGAGCGTATGCCCGGAATTGAATCCTGAGGTCCCTAGCCTTAGAAATTGAAAGAAATTATTTTGCTGAATTATTAATGAAATAAAGAAAAGAATTAACGTTTGAAACCATTGGTATCGAGCTCTTATTTTAGTTCCAGAGCCCGGTACAGATTTGTTATAGTATTTGAATACTTTATGTGAAATTTGGTGAGAATCGGAGTTTATTTGACGTGATTCGGACGTCCGATTGAGATATAGTGAATTTTAAGTGTTCTTGAGAAAAATGATGATTTTTGATGTTTAATTCATAGTTTTACATGTTATTTTCATGATTTGATCGCACGAGCAAGTCCGTATGATATTTTTAGACTTGCGTGCATGTTTGGTTTAGAGCACCGAGGGATCGGGTGAGTTTCGGATAGGCCACAGAATGTTTTACACTTAGGAAGGTTTGCTGGTTTTCTATTTTCTGGTGCCAGTTTATTTAGTGCTTCGCGTTTGCGTAGCATCTATCGCAAACGCATAGAGTAAAAAATTGAGCTGGGCCTCTTTGTTCTATGCGAGCGCGGGACCCCTGACGCGAACGCGATGGGCTGGGGGGAGACCCTACGCGAACGCGATCTGGTCCACACGAACGCGTAGTGTAACGGGCCTGGGGGAGGGAAACCTGACTGTCCTCTATGCGAACGCGGCCCAGTGACCGCGAACGCGAAGGCCAACAGGCCTGACTCAATAAGAACGCAAGCAGGCCCGCACGAACGCGATGAAGGCGTGCCCAGCTATATTAAAACAGTGTTAAACCGGACATAACTCTTTTTCTTCCTATTTTTCGAACTACCAAGCCCTAGAGACGATTTTCTTCACCAAAGTTCATCCCCAAAGTGTAGGTAATCAATTCTAAACTCTACTCTTTCAATTACCCAATATTTTTCATCACTTTTAAATCAAAAATCAAGAATTTTCATGGTAAAAATTAAGGGTTTGGGTAGAATTAGGAAATTTTGTAAAAATGGGATTTTAACCTCGAATTGAGGTCGTATTTCGAAACTAATTGCATATCCAGGCTCGGGGGTGAATGGTTAAACAGAATTTGGTCCGAATCCCGAGTTTGGACCAAGCGGGCCCGGGGTCGGGTTTTAGCCTTTTTTGAGAAAACTTAAGAAAACCATAATTTTTCAGTAAAGTTGGTCCCTTTAGAATTAATTAATAATATTAAACTAATTATGATTAGATCCAGGTGTGTTGGAGGTGAATTCGAAAGGAAAAGCGATAATTGAGCAGTGAGTGGCCTGCGGAATTGAGGTAAGTGTTGTGTCTAACCTTAGTTTGAGCGAATAGGTATTGTATGACTACTTGTTACTTGTTTGTTTGTTAAATCCAATGTATAGGTGAGATGACGAGTACCTATACGTGGTGGTCATGTCATAACATGCGAGTAGATGCTATTTCTTGTTGTTCTGGTTGTCTTAAAGCCTATCATTTGTGATTATTATTGTTAGTGAAATGTTGAGAACATTGAGTTGAGATTGAAATGATAAATGATGATAGTAACCATGATGAAATATTGATTTCTTGTGAAATTCCTTTGAGGACATTGAGCTGAGATTGAAATATTAAATGGTGATAGAAATTATGATGAAATAATGTTTCTCGTGAAATCTCCTTTTATGTTAATGATGATTTGATTAGATTGTGAGGAACAGTATAAAGCACGAAGGGCAATGTCGTGCATGAGTTAATTATATTTTGAGGAAGAGTGAAAAGCATGAAGGGTGATGCCGTACATGATTTATTTATGAGGCGAGGAAGAGAGTAAAGTACGAAGGGTGATGCCGTGCAAATTCTTAATTATAATCTGGTGAGGATGAGAGTAAAAACACGAAAGGTGATGCCGTGTATTTTATTTATTATTTGGTGAGGTTGAGAGTAAAAGCACGAAGGGTCATGCCGTGCAAGTTTACTTTCTATCTTTAATTGCTAAAATTATTGTTGATTACTATCTGTGTTTGCCTTATTGTTTTCCTCATTCCTTATGTTGAAAATTCCCTATCGCATGCTCCTTTCCCATTAATTGCTGTGTACATTCTTTAATCGCTATTATTTCATGTTTGCTTGATTTCAATGTCCAGGTTTTATGTGGTGTCTTGTCCTAGCCTCGTCACTACTTCGCCGAGGTTAGGCTCGGCACTTGTTCAGTACATGTGGTCAGTTGTACTGATACTACACTCTGCACTCTTTTGTGCAAATCCAGAGTTAGGAGACATCAGTAGCTGCGCATTTTGTTCGGAGACACGAGGTAGATCTGCTAGCGTCCGCAGACTCCTGTAGTCTTCTCCTATTCACTTAGATACTATTTTATTTCATTCGAAACAGATACATTATTTCTTTCAGCCCATTTATTTGTAGTATTCTTTAGTAGTTCGTGAATTGTGACACCAGACCCTGGGTAGTCTTAGAGTTATATATTTAGTTCGTGGTTCGGCTATTATTGATCTTTATTCGTATTTATTCTTTATTGTCCTATTATGTTTAAGTAACTTTAAAAGAAAAATGGTTAGTAAATTTCTAATATCGGCTTGCCTAGCAAGTATGGTGTTAGGCGCCATCACGATCTCGTGGTTTGGAAATTTGGGTCGTGACAAGTTGGTATCATAGCACTAGGTTACATATGTCTCACAATCCATGAACAAGTTTGATAGAGTCTGAGGGGTTGGTACGGAGACGTCTGTACTTATCTCTCAGAGGCTATGAAGTTAGGAACAAAATTAGTTTTTCTTTATTTCTACTCTTTCGTGCGATTCTTGGTATCTCAAATGTTGATTGAACTCTTCTACTCTCTCGCAGATGGCGAGGACACGTGCTTCTTCTTCCGCTAACCAACAATCCGGTCTTCCAGCAGCAACAACTCCTACTAGGGGCGAGGTCGACGCCGCGTTAGATGTCGAGGTAGGGGAAAGACTCAACCCGTTGCACATACTGCAGCCCCATTTGTGGAGCCCAAAATTGAGATTGATGGGGGGCTCTAGCTCAGACCGTTCCAGCTGGACCAGCTCAGGTCCTAGATGGGTTTATTGCTACCCCGGCACTTCAGGACGCTGTGGTCTGTTTAGTGGGCATTATGGAGAGTGTAGCCCAGACTGGCACATTCCCTGTTGCAGCAGCCGCATCTTAGGTTGGAGGAGGGGTCCATACTCCTGTTCAGACTACTCCTCAGATCAGACCCCAGCAACCAATCCAGTTGGAGTAATTCAGCCAGTAGATGTAGCCCCGATTTCTAATGTGGAAGCTATGTCCACCGATGCTTTGTGGAGATTGGACAGTTTCATCAAGCTTTTCCCTGTTCACTTTAGTGTTGCTACTTCAGAGGATCCTCAGGAATATCTGGACAGCTGTCATGAAGTTCTTCATAATATGGGTATTTTGGAGACCAATGGGGTCGACTTCGCTGTGTTTCAGATGACTGGTTCCGCCAAGAAATGGTGGAGGGATTACTTATTGACTAGACCAGTTGGGTCGCCTGCTTTGGCTTGGGATCAGTTTTCTCATCTCTTTTTGGAGAATTTTTGCCTATTAATACTCGAGAGGATAAGCTTCGTCAGTTTGAGCGACTTCAGCAGGGCAGTATGACTATGACCCAGTATGAGAATCGTTTTGTGGATTTGGCTAGACATACTATTTGTTGCCTACAGAGAGAGAGAGGATCAGACGGTTTATTGAGGTCCTTGCTCAGCCCATCAGGTTGCCGATGGCCAAGGAGACAGGGATCGAGATTTCTTTTTAGGATGTAGCTAATGTGGCTAGGAGAGTTGAGTCGGTTCTTGGGATGGGAGGTCAGGGATCAGACAAGAAGCCTCACCATTCCGGTGGTTTTAGTGGTGCCTCATCTGGAGGCGGGGTTAGTTTCAGCATAGGCAATTCTTCTAGGCCATTCCATTAAGCATTTTAGGCTTCACATGGTACCTCAAGTGGTCGCGGTTCTTAGATGCCTCCTTCTACTTATCCAGTCTACAGTGCACCATTAGCTCCTATCAATGCACCCCCTCTCCAGAGTGTTCAGGGTGGTAATACTGGTCGACATGGTCAGTTGGCCGGCCAGCAGTCTCAGCAGCCGAGGTCTTGTTACACTTGTGGTGAACCAACGCACATTGCCAGATATTGTCCTAGCGTGTCGGATAATTCTCAGTATTATAATTCCCATGTTACAGTTCCAGCAGCGCCTGCCCAGCTAGCCAAGGGTAGGGGTCAGGTAGCCATAGGTAGAGGACATATTGTTAGAGGTGGAGGTCAGGCCGCTAGGGATGGAGGCCAGGCCGCTAGAGGTGGAGGTCCGCTCATCAGAGGTCCTCCCAGAGACATGGTTCAGGGTGGTGGAGCCCAGCCCCGATTATATCCATTTCCAACTAGACCCGAGGCAAAGTCCTCCGATGCTGTCATTACAGGTATCATTTCAGTTTTCAATAGAAATGCCTCAATTTTATTTGATCCGGGGTCTCCTTATTCTTATGTGTCGTCCTATTTTGCCTCGTATTTGGCGTGTGCCCCGCGATTCTTTGAGTGTCTCTGTTTATGTGTCTATGCCAGTGGGGGATGCTATTATTGTAGATCATGTATATCGTTCGTGCATAGTCATTATTGAGGGTCTTGAAACTAGTGTAGAATTGTTTCTTCTTGACATGGTCGATTTTGATGTAATATTGGGCATGGATTGGTTGTCACCTTATTATGCCATCTTGGACTGTCACGCCAAGGATGTTACTTTAGCTTTGTCGGGATTGCCTCAGTTAGAATGGAAAGGGACTCCTGGTCATTCTCCTAGTAGGGTGATTTTTTATGCCAAGGCTCGTCACATGGTTGAGAAGGGATGTTTGGCATATTTGGCTCATATTCGTGATTCTGATGCCGAGATTTCTTCAATAGAGTCAGTGCCCATTGTTCGGGAATTTCCCAAAGTGTTTCCTGCAAACCTAACGGGAATGCCACCCGATAGGGATATCGATTTTTGTATTGATGTTGCTACGGGCACTCAGCCCATTTCCATTCCTCCATATCGGATGGCCCCACTAGAATTGAAATAATTGAAAGAACAATTGCAAGACCTGCTTGATAGAGGTTTCGTTAGGCCTAGTGTCTCGCCCTGGGGTGCACCGATTTTGTTTGTGAATAATAAGGATGGATCGATGAGAATGTGTATAGATTACCGACAGTTGAATAAAGTAACTATCAAAAATAAGTATCCATTGCCGAGAATTGATGATTTATTTGATCAGCTTCAGGGTGCCAGGGTGTTTTTTGAAAATTGATTTGAGATCGGACTACCATCAGTTGGAGATTAGGGCGTCGGATGTTCCTAAGACAGCCTTTCGGACGAGGTATGGGCATTATGAATTTCTGGTGATGTCTTTTGGCTTGACTAATGCCCCAACAACCTTCATGGATTTAATGAATAGAGTTTTCAAGCCTTATCTGGATTCCTTCGTAATTGTGTTCATTGATGATATTCTTATATACACCCACAGTCGGGAGGAGCATGAACAACACCTTCGTATAACATTCCAGACTTTGAGGGATAATCAGTTGTATGCAAAATTTTCAAAGTGTGAGTTCTGGTTAGATTCAGTAGCTTTCTTGGGTCACTTCGTATCAACAAAGGGTATTCAGGTAGATTCTAAAAAGATAGAGGCAGTCAAGAACTGGCCTAGACCCACTTCAACCACGGAAATCAGGGGTTTCTTGGGTTTGGCGGGATACTACCGTCGTTTTGTGGAGGGGTTATCGTCTATAGCAGGCCCGATGACGAGGCTAACTCAGAAGGGTGCCCCCTTTAAATGGTCAGACGAGTATGAGGCGAGCTTCCAGAAGCTTAAGACAGCCTTGACTTCAGCACCGGTATTAGTGTTACCATCAGTTTCAGGATCTTTTGCGGTGTATTGTGATGCTTTCCGTGTTAGGCTAGGAGCAGTATTAATGCAAGATGGCAGGTGATAGCATATGCGTCTCGGCAGTTAAATATTCATAAGAGGAATTATCCGGTCCATGACTTAGAGTTGGCATCCATTGTTCACGCGTTGAAGATTTGGAGGCATTATCTTTATGGCATGCCATACGAGGTTTACACGGATCATAGTAGCCTCCAGTACTTGTTCAAGCAAAAGGATCTTAATTTGAGACAGAGGAGATGGTTAGAGTTATTGAAAGATTATGACTTCACTATATTGTATCATCCGGGATAGGCCAATGTGGTGGCCGATGCATTGAGTAGAAAAATAGTAAGTATGGGCAACCCTGCATGTATTCCAGTTAGTGAGAACCCATGGCTTCAGACATTCAGACATTGGCTAATCAGTTCATGAGGTTGGATATTTCGCCTAGCCATTTTCTAGCTTGTACAGTTGCTCGATCTTCCTTATTCGAGCGGATCAAAGATGGGCAGGATGATGACCCGCACTTGATGGTCCTTAAGGACACAGTTCGGCATGGTGGTGCCAAGAAAGTTATAGTTGGAGATGACGATGTTTTGAGGATGCAGGGTCGTATATGTGTGCCAAATGTTGATGGCCTTCGTGAGTCAATCCTTGAGGAGGTTCACAGTTCTAAATAATCTATTCACCCAGGTACTGCCGAGATGTACCAGGACTTACGACAGAACTATTGGTGGAGAAGGATGAAAAAGGATATTGTTGCTTATGTGGCTCGTTGTTTGAATTGCCAACCGGTGAAATATGAGCATCAGAGACCTGGTGGTTTACTTCAGCAGATAGAGATTCCTGAGTGGAAGTGGGAGCGTATCACTATGGACTTCATTGTTGGATTCCCACGGACTCAGAGGAAGTTCGACGCCGTTTGGGTTATTGTGGATAGGCTGACTAAATCAGCACATTTCATTCCAGTGGTAAGTACTTACACTTCAGAGCGGTTGGAAGAGATATATATTCGAGAGATTGTTCGCCTTCACGGTGTGCCCGTATCTATCATTTTTTATCGAGGTACGTAGTTTACCTCGCACTTTTGGAGGTCAGTTCAGCGAGAGTTGGGTACCCGAGTTGAGCTGAGCACAACATTTCATCCTCAGACGGAGGGGCAGTCTGAGCGTACTATTCAGATTTTAGAGGATATGCTCCGTGCTTGTTTTATCGACTTTGGAGCTTCTTGGGATCAATTCTTGCCGTTAGCGGAGTTTGCCTACAATAATAGTTATCAGTCGAGCATTCAGATGACTCCCTATGAGGCATTATATTGTAGGCGGTGTAGATCTCCAGTTGGATGGTTTGAGCCGGGAGAGGCTCAGTTATTGGGTACATACTTAGTTCAAGAGGCCTTATAAAAGGTCAAGATTATACAGGATCGGCTTCGTGCAGCTCAGTCCAGGCAAAAGAGTTATACCGACTGTAAGGTTCGTGATGTGGCATTCATGGTTGGAGAGAGAGTATTGCTTCGTGTATCACTCATGAAGGGTGTCATGAGATTTGGGAAGAAGGGCAAGTTGAGCCCTAGGTATATCGGGTCATTTGATATTCTTGATAGAGTGGGGGAGGTAGCTTATAGACTTGCGTCGCCTCCAGGGTTATCCTCCATTCATCCGATATTTCATGTATCTATGCTCCAGATATGTCATGGTGACCCGTCCCACATGTTTGATTTCAGCTCTGTCCAATTGGACAAGTATTTGACTTATGAGGAGGAGCCGGTAGCCATTCTAGACTGGCAAGTTCGTCAGTTGAGATCAAAGAGTTACCCTTCAGTTTGAGTGCAGTGAAGGGGTCAGCCTGTTGAGGCAGCTACTTGGGGTTCTGAGTCGGACATGCAGGGTAGATATCCACACTTGTTTGCCAATCCAGGCAATTTTCTACGTCCGTTCGAGGACGAACGTTTATTTTATAGGTGGAGATTGTGATGACCCAAGGGTCATTTTATGAATTAAGACTCCTTTCTAGGATTATTAGCCATAAAAAAATTAATTTTAACTACCTCGATTTGCGTGCGCAGTCCAGGCGTCAAATCGAAAAGCTTTTATGTGAAAATATAAAAAATACTAATTTTTAGAATTTAAAGTTTGATTTTAGTTGACTTGAGTCAAAATTTGCATAAACGGACATGGATCTATGTTCCGATGACCCCGGGAGGTCCACAGTAAAATATGGGACTTGGGTGTATGCCCGGAACTGAATTCTGAGGTCCCTAGCCTTAGAAATCAATTTTTGAAAGAAATTATTTTGCTGAATTGTTAATGAAATAAAGAAAAGAATTAACGTTTGAAACCATTGGTATCGGGCCCGTATTTTGGTTCCGGAGCCCGGTATAGATTTTTTATAGTATTTGAATACTATCTGTGAAATTTGGTAAGAATCGGAGTTTATTTGACTTGATTCGGACGTCCGGTTGAGAAATAGTGAACTTTAAGTGTTTTTGAGAAAAATGATGAGTTTTGATGTTTAATTCATAGTTTTACATATTATTTTCATGATTTGATCGCATGAGCAAGTCCATATTTTTTTTAGACTTGCGTGCATATTTATTTTAGAGCCCCGAGGGCTCGGGTGAGTTTCGGATAGGCCACGAAATATTTTACACTTAGGAAAGTTTGCTGGTTTTCTATTTTCTGGTGCCCAGTTATTTAGTGCTTCGCGTTCGCGTAGCATCTATCATGAACAAATAGAGTAAAAAATTAAGCTGGGCCTTTTTGTTCTATGCGAACGCGGTACCCCGCGAACGCGATGGGCTGGGGGAGACCCTACGCGAAATCGATCTGGTCCACGCGAACGCATAGTGTAACGGGCCTAGGGGAGGGGAACCTGACTGTCCTCTATGAAAACGCGGCCCAGTGACCGCGAACGCGAAGGCCAACATGCCTGACTCTATGCGAACGCGGGCAGGCCCACTCGAATGCGATGAAGGACTGCCCAGCTATATTAAAACAGTGTTAAACCAGACAGAACTCTGTTTCTACCTCTTTTAATTATCCAATATTTTTCATCAGTTTTAAATCAAAAATCAAGAATTTTCATGGTAAAAATTGAGGGTTTGGGTAGAATTAGGGAATTTTGTAAAAATGGGATTTTGACCTCGAATTGAGGTCAGATTTTGAAAATAATTGCATATTCGAGCTCGGGGGTGAATGGGTAAACGGAATTTGGTCCGAACCCCGAGTTTGGACCAAGCGGGCCCGGGGTCGGGTTTTAGCCTTTTTTGAGAAAACTTAGGAAAACCATAATTTTTCAGTAAAGTTGGTCCCTTTAGAATTAATTAATGATATTAAACTAATTATGATTAGATCCAGGTGTGTTGGAGGTGAATTCGAAAGGAAAAGCAATAATTGAGCAGTGAGTGGCCTGCGGAATTGAGGTAAGTGTTGTGTCTAACCTTAGTTTGAGCGAATAGGTATTGTATGACTACTTGTTACTTGTTTGTTTGTTAAATCCAATGTATAGGTGAGATGACGAGTACCTATACGTGGTGGTCATGTCATAACATGCGAGTAGATGCTATTTCTTGTTGTTCTGGTTGTCTTAAAGCCTATCATTGTGATTATTATTGTTAGTGAAATGTTGAGAACATTGAGTTGAGATTGAAATGATAAATGATGATAGTAACCATGATGAAATATTGATTTCTTGTGAAATTCCTTTGAGGACATTGATCTGAGACTGAAATATTAAATTGTGATAGAAATTATGATGAAATATTGTTTCTCGTGAAATGCCCTTTTATGTTGTTGATGATTTGATGAGATTGTGAGGAAGAGTGTAAAGCACGAAGGGTGATGCCGTGCATGACTTAATTATGTTGTGAGGAAGAGTGAAAAGCACGAAGGGTGATGCCGTGCATGATTTCTTTATGAGGCGAGGAAGAGAGTAAAGCACGAAGGGTGATGCAGTGAAAATTCTTAATTATAATCTTGTAAGGATGAGAGTAAAAGCACGAAGGGTGATGCCGTATAAGTTTACTTTCTATCTTTAATTGATAAAATTATTGTTGATCACTATCTGTGTTTGCCTCATTGTTTTCCTCATTCCTTATGTTGAAAATTCCCTATCGCATGCTCCCTTCCCGTTAATTGCTGTGTACATTCTTTAATTACTATTATTTCCTGTTAGCATGATTCTGATGTCCAGGTTTTATGTGGTGTCTTGTCCTAGCCTCATCACTACTTCACCGAGGTTAGGCTCGGCACTTACTCCGTATATGGGGTCGGTTGTACTGATACTACACTCTGCACTCTTTTGTGCAGATCGAGGTGCTAACCAAAGTTAGGAGATATCAATAGCTGCACATTTTGTTCGGAGACACGAGGTAGATCTGCTGGCGTCCGCAGACTCCCGGAGTCTTCTCCTATTCACTTAGATACTGTTTTATTTCATTCGAAATAGATACATTATTTCTTTCATCCCATTTATTTGTAGTATTCTTTAGTAGTTCGTGAATTGTGACACCAGAACCTGGGTAGTCTTAGAGTTATATATTTAGTTCATGGTTCGGCTATTATTGATATTTATTCGTATTTATTCTGAATTGTCCTATTATGTTTAAGTAACTTTAAAAGAAAAATGGTTAGTAAATTTCTAATATCGGCTTGCCTAGCAAGTATGGTGTTAGGCGCCATCACGATCCCGTGGTTTGGGAATTTGGGTCGTGACATTGGGTGCATGTTATTTAGCCTTGTTCATGCTTTAAATCCTAGAATTAATGGTTTCAAATATTGACTCATGCCTTTTTGACTTGGACCTTACTTGAGAAAGAGGGACCACGTCTAGGAAAACTTGGCTAACAAGAAATTAGGCTAGCCTAATTAAAGTGTTTGAACTAGAGATACGGAAAACTCAACTTGAGCTCATATCAACTATTCAAATTGATACCCAATTGGGCTTGAGAAAGCCGTTTTGGGAAAAATCACTCCATAACCAAGAGGTATTGAGTGGGTAATTTAGAATTGAGAGTTATAAGGTCACTAGAACAAGCATTAACTTGATTACCCATTAGGTAACACCTAAATGAATGTCACATCCCTAGGCCTTTTACCAATTTGACAAAAACAACAAAAACAATCACTAGCTTTCTAGTTTCCTCTCATTTGTTTACAATTTTTAGTATTAACTTAGAAGTAGAAAACAAAATCCCTTATTTGGAAGTACAATTGAGTTATTTCATTTATTCTCATCAAGTGTACACCCTAACACCCATATTAAACTCCCTGTGAAAATCGACCCTGACTCTTGTTGGGTACTTTTCTTCCAACGACTATTTTCACTCACTATTGAGTGCGGTTTGGATGTGGATAAATTTTTGGTTCCATTTTTGGGGAGTTAAATAGGTGTTAGATATATATATTTGAGTGTGTTTTTGGAATATCTTCTTTCCCTTCTGTGTTACTAACTTGTTGAAGAAATTATAGGTACAAACATGGCGAACAATGATCTCAGAAATTTGCCTTTGGGGGAATTGGACGGCGAGGGAGCAAGTAGAGGAGGTACCTATTGAGCCTGAAGCCAATCAGAGAGGCCAAGTACCATATGAAAACGTGCCCGTTCCACTCCCACCTACACCACGAGCGGCTCTACACCGGATATTTCCCAACAAAGGTTATGTTAGTGCAGTAGTCCTTCCTTGTATTAGGGCGGTGATGTTTTGCTTAAAGTATATATATATTTAGGTGTATATCGCCTTATGTTTTACTTTTGTTTCATGGATTTAGTATGTGAAATGTGTTGATTTATATTAATTTGAGGTGTTTTTATGTGTAGGAATGATCCGGGAGCAATTGGGGGCGAAATGTGCGAAATTAGAGCCAAAACGGACGAAATAGGAAAGTTGAGCAGTGCAGCGCCACAGGCAGCGCCTTGAGATGTCTGTGGCGCCAGAACCAGAATACTCCAAGATGCAGAACCGTAGGGGGCGCCTAGCACTGGGTAGGGCACCGGTGGCGTGAAACTTCTCCAACTTCGCCCGGGACATGGTTCTTTCGGTCCTAGACCTACCCAACACGTATCAAAGCAAGACTAAACCTAATTTGGAGGAGATATAACATATTTTGAAGGAGAATTCACGTGGGGAACACATGCCACGCTTTGGAGGAGGCTTCTAACTAGTTTTTCTTCTCTTCTCTTCCTTTAATTTCATAGTTTCTTTGTTCTAGAGTTTTGGGTGCTACATGAACGTTGTAGTTTGAAGCTTGAATTGTTCTTATTATTTTATCATATAGGTTTATTTATTCAATCTTGCGCTTAATTATTTGATTGNCAGAAATTATTAATGTGTTCTCGTTAATTCTAATTCCATAGGTATATAGGCGTTAGATTAACTTGAATAGACGAGTAGTACTTTGGGAGAAGGCTACGAGCAATATTAACCATGTCAATCAATAAACTAGATAAATTAACTAGACGATTTAGGTGGAAAACTCAACGGGATTGTTAGCCAACCCATAGCTCTAAAATATCGTCTCTCATTGAATTCGTCTCTAAGATTGCAAACTTGTTTTCTTTAATTTCTTAGTTTGCTACTCTATATTAGTTGTAGTTAAATATTCATGCTTTATGAATCGCTTGAATAGATTAATTATTTGGGTTTAATTTAGTTGATAGTTAATCACAAGTTCCTGTGGGTACGATATCTGGACTTACAATCCTATATTACTTGTCGACCACGTATATTTGCGTGTGCGTTTGGGAGCAACATGCGGACAACTTTCAAATCACCAATGTGATGCTCACTTTGCTTGAGCAACGGGATTCTTTACCGGTGCTCCAACTCAAAATGCTTATAAACATTTGAAAGGTTTTGTGGATACATGCTGAGGGAGAAAGCAAACTAATGTTTCCGAGGATGCATTAAGGCTAAAGCTTTTTCCCTTCTCTCTACGGGGGAAAGCTCTAGATTGGTCGGAACAATTGACGAACCATTTAATTCACACTTGGGATGAGTTGGCGGAAAAGTTCATTGTTAAGTTTATCTCTCCCGAGCACATGGATACACTTCGAGATGATATCTTGGCATTCAAGAAAGAGCTAAATGAACCACTACACGAAATATGGGAGCACTATGGAAAAATGGTTAAGGAATGTCCCAACAACGATATGAAGGAAACATGATACAACAAACCTTTTATCGTGGGATTAACACAACTAACCAATGTGTAGTGAATCAACTAGTCGGTGCGATATTTGTGACTACGCCTTATACGGAGGCGTGTGAAATCTTGGATGAGATGGAGGAAACGTCATCGGCTTGGAAATTCTGGGCCAATGTTCCACAAGGTGACCCGAATATGATCCACCTTCAGAATGAATTGCAAGATCATAGGCAAGCCATTTCTGAATTGACCACAACCATGAGTCAAATAGCAAAGGCTCAACTTAATCAAGTGCAAGCTCCTAAGCAAGTTCATGCTATTGAGGGAGTAAATGTGTTGGTGAACAAGAGGAGGACCAAGGGTCCACAAGTGCAAACTTGAGTGGAGAACTTTGTGCAAGATGATGGTGGTTTTGAGAAAGATGATTCTTATAATAAGCAAGAGGGAGAACTGCAATATGTGAACAATTTTCAAGGGCAAAGAAATAACTTCCAAGGCTAGAACCAACAACAATGGAGACCGCAAAACAATCATGGAAATTGGAATTCTAACAATAAAGGGAATTGGCATAACAACAACAATCAAGGAAATTTGAGTGGAAACAACCAAAGAAATTAGGGAGGAAACAATCAAGGTGGTTGGGGGTAACAATCAAGGCAACCAGGGATCAGATTTTCAAAGGCCCCCAATGTATCAACACCGAGCAAGACACCTCATTATTTTTCCCATGGTTCAAGTTCTTCAAATAATGAGATGGGATGTATTGAGTGTATGTTTAAGCAAATGATAGAAAATAATGCCAATTCGGATGCCCAACTTGCCTCACACAACACATGAATCTGCAACCTAGAAGTTCAAATGGGTCAAATCTCTCAAGCTTTAAATTCTCGTCCTAAGGGGGCACTACCAAGTGACACGATGGTAAACTCAAAGGGTGGTAACAATACAGGGAATGATATGGTGATTATCATAATAAGCAGAAGAGGCGGGAATACACCTATCTCAAGTGGAAGACGACTTGCTGATGATGATTAAGCGATGGAAGAGGAAGAGAACCCGAACAATGTTGTTCAACCTAATGAGGAAGTTAGGATTGATATTAATGATAGTGTGGAAGAGACTCAAGATAAGGTGACCCCGTCTAGGGAACACATTATTGACGTACCAGAGCCGATGGTGCAAAAGACAAAGGCATCATTGCCTAAGCTTCCACCTCCATACCCTCAAAGACTTGCCAAGCAAAAAATGTGAGAATCAATTCAAGAAGTTAATCCAAATGATGAATAATCTTTCAATCAATGTGTCATTGGTAGAAGCTTTGGAACAAATACCCGATTATGAAAAGCTTATGAAAGATCTTGTGATAAAGAAGCGGTCACTGAATTTTGAGACTATCAAAGTCACTCATCAAGTGAGTGCAATTGTTCATTCAATGGATCCTAAGTTAGTGGATCCCGGTGCTTTCACGAATCCTTTACAATTGGAAGTGTTGAGTTTGCTAAAGCTCTTTGTGATCTTGGGGCAAGTATAAATTTGATGCCTTACATGGTTTTTAAGACTTTGGGGATTGGGCAACCAAGATCCACTTCGACGAGATTGCAAATGGACGATCTTACCATAAAAGGCCGTTGGATCTGGTAAAGATGTTTTGGTCCTGGTTGATAAATTCATGCTTCCGATGAATTTTGTGATTATAAATTGTATGGTTGATTAATAAGTTTCAATTATTCTTAGGAGACCTTTCCTAGATACGAGTAAGACTTCTTGTGATGTGGAAGCCGGAGAGAACTCACTTTCCGGGTTGGTTATGAAAAAGTGGTATTCCATGTGTGTAAGTCCATGCGGCAACCAAATAGCAATGAGGTATGTTCGTTTGTGGATTTGGTGACCGATGTCATTGTTGATGATACAAGTGCGACATTCAATATTGGTGATATGTTGGAGGCTGTCTTGCTTAACTTTGATGATGACGAGATGGATGGCTTCATGGAATGTGTGAACTCTTTGCAAGGAATAGGGTCGTAAAACTATGCACCCCGGAAATTGTCCTTGGATCTTGAAAATAGGAAGACTCCTCCTACATAACCTTCTTTTGAAGAACCACGTACCTTGGAGCTGAAGCCATTACCTCCACATATTCGGTATGAATTTCTTGGCACTTGTTAAGCTTTACCGGCTATTCTTTCCTCTTATTTGACTAACGTGCAGGTAGATTCCATATTGGCGGTGTTACAAAAAAGGAAGAAGCCTATTGAGTGGACCTTGGCGGATATTCAGGGTATAAGCCCTGCCTTTTGCATGCATAAGATTAAGTTTGAGGATGGCGCTAAACCATCTATTGGACATCAAAGAAGACTCAATGAGTCTATGCAAGAAGTTGTTAAGAATTAGATTATCAAGTGGTTGGATGCCGGGGTTGTCTTCCCCATCTCTGATAGCTCATGGACTTCTAAGGAATGGGGGAATGACGGTGGTCACCAATGACAAGAATGAATTGATTCCTGCAAAAAAGGTGACTGGTTGGAGCGTATGTATGGATTATCGTAAGCTCAACAAAGTCACAAAGAATGATCACTTTCCACTTCCTTTCTTAGATCAAATGCTCGATAGATTGGCCGGCCATGCTTTCTATTATTTTCTTGATGGGTACTCGGGCTATGACAAAATTCTCATTGCTCCATAAGATCAAGAGAAAATAACCTTTACATGTCCTATGGTGCTTTTGCTTTCAAGAAGATGCCATTTGGTTTGTGCAATGCACCGACGACTTTTCAAAGTTGTATGATGGTGGAGGTCTACCTTGAAATTTTCCTGGATGACTTCTCGGTGGTTGGAAATTCTTTTGATTTTTGTCTTGCAAATTTGGACAAAGTGTTGGCTAGATGTGAATAAACCAATTTGGTACTCAATTGAGAGAAGTGTCATTTCATGGTTGAGAAAGGTATTGTCCTTGGTCATAAACTCTCAAGGAATGGAATTGAGGTTGACAAGGAAAATATTAAGGTGATTTCTAAGCTTCCAATCCCAACTTCGGTGAAGGGTGTGCGAAGTTTCTTAGTCCATGCAGGTTTTTACCACCGATTTATCAAAGATTTCTCTAAAGTAGTGAACTCGTTGTGAAAGCTTCTTGAGAAGGATTCCAAGTTTAATTTCAACGATGATTGCATAAGAGCTTTTGAATTATTGAAGCTCAAGTTGAAAACTACTCCCATCATCACCGCTCCAAAGTGGAGTGTGCCTTTTGAAATCATGTGTGATGCAAGTGACGTAGCAGTTGGAGCTGTTTCGGGGCAGCATATCAACAAGATTTTCCATCCGGTTTACTATGCTAGTAAGACCATGAATAGTGCCAAAGTCAACTATACCGTTATAGAGAAAGAGCTCCTTGATATTGTGTTTTCAATTGAGAAGTTCAACCCGCACTTGATGGGTGCAAAAGTTATTGCCCACACATACCATGCGGTGCTTCGTTATCTTATGAGAAAAAAAAACTCCAAATCTCGGTTGATGAGATGGGTGCTCTTGTTACAAGAATTTGATATTGACATCCAAGACAGGAAAGGTTGTGAAAACCAAGTGGCGGACCACTTGTTTCTTTTGGAGGAGGAGGGGAGGCAGCATGATGGCCTTGAAATCAATGACTCCTTCCTCGATGAGCAACTTTTGGAAATTTCAATGAAAGAGGTGCCACGGTTCGCCGACTTAGTAAATTTTCTTGTGTGTGGAATCATTTCGGATGAGTTCTCTTCAAGCCAAAGGAAGAAGCTCAAAAGGGATTGCCAAGATTATTATTGGGATGAACCATACCTTCTCCGGATTTGTACGGATGGGGTGATTAGGAGGTGTGTACCGGAAGAAGAGCAAGGTGATATTCTTGGGGCTTGCCATTATTCGCCATATGGTGGAGCAAGAACGTCGGCCAAAATTCTTAGTTGTGATTTTTGTTGGCCAACTCTTTGCAAGGATGCTAGCGAGTTGGTGAAAAGATGTGATGAATGTCAACAGGCCGGTGGAATCTCAAAGAAAAAATGAAATGCCTCTTACAACCATCTTGGAGATTGATATTTTCTATGTTTGGGGCATTGACTTCATTGGCCCTTTTGTGAGTTCTTGTGGAAACACCTACATCTTGGTCTCATGTGTCTATATGGGTTGAGGCTGTCGTTTTACCCAACAATGAGGCGAGAAGTGTAGTGGCCTTCTTGAACAAGAATGTTTTCACAAGGTTTGGTACTCCACGTGCAGTCATAAGCGATGAGGGTCACACTTTTGCAACAAAGCTTTTGACACTTAGCAAGTATGGTGTTACTCACATAGTCACTGTTGATACCCAATTTTGCCATCATATTTTTTTTCTATAGTATATATACTTTCAGATATTATTTTGCATCATTATTTAATTTACAAGAGTTATACAAGTATTTCTATAATTTTCTATAATTTTTAAAGCTTTAAAATTGATTTTCTTGCATTTAAATTGCCTGCATATGTATTAATTACCCCTTAAATTATTTTGTGATGATTTAATCATCCAAATCTATTATTTGCATCGACATATATGCTTCACAATATTTTCACATAATTATATTGAATATGCACACAATTTAGCAATAATAGCCTATACGCTATGTATAATTATATTTTTTCATATTATTCGTGCCAAATAGCCTTTTTATTAGTAAAAGAGAGATAATGAACTCGCTCAAAAATAGAAGGGACAAAGTTTGTCCTTAGCTAAAGTAAAGATTCACCTTGCATAGAAATGGAAGAGGGAGAAGAGGCGAGAGAAGATGGGATGTGCGGCTGTATAGTTTTTTAGGTCTTTGTGATTAAGTGATGGAATAAGGGCATTTGGGCTTATATATTTGGGTTATTCAAATAAGGCTGAACTTTGGGATTTAAACAAGGTTGTTTGGTTATATATGGACTTATTGGACTAAAATTCGAGTACAATTTTTTTGGGCCGAAATTATGGTTGAGATTAAACATTTTGGGGCAAATATATAAAACTATCTAAATAAATAGCATAGCCTTTGAATTTTTCCAAAATTGATTGATTCATTTAACTTATGGCATATTTTAATAGTACGTATGGTTAATGAAAGACCACTAATTAAGGAATTAGTTTATATTCTTATAATTGCATATCCATTTCTTTATTAATAAATATTAGAAAAGTTTTTAACAGTAGTGACGACTTTTAGTTCTTTCTTACTATTTCGAATTGATTATTAGATAATTTTAACCAAAATGATAGTCATTCGATCAAAATACTGACTTTAAGTATACAATTGATTTAATAAGTATATCTTTCCTTCGAATTTACCCTAATCCTAATTTCTCTTGCGACTAACATTCTAAATTTTGAAATTCTTAGCCTAGTTTCTTAATCTTTATACCATGTATATTTTATTATTTCATGTATATAATTACGTAGTACACAAAAATAAACAAACACAGTTGTACATTATACCATTATTATAATGTGCATATAATTATTACACACCTAATTAAAATATAAAAATCTATAGTATAGCCTCAATACATGATAATATAATTATATATTCATACATAACTAAATAAATACTAATTTATGATATATCATTATTATGTCATGTATATAATTTCTAAGCATACCGAATTACAATCAGAAACCTACAATACACCCTTAATATACTAATTCACTTAATTGGAATTTTAAGGAAATGCCTTCAATGGTGCAGATTATTTTACATCTTCCTTTGATGGTATATCTAGTTTTTGAAGACGAGTTTCTTTTTCTTTTTAATTTTTGTTTGAAAATAAAATAAAAATAAAAATAAATAAATAAATAAATAAATAAAAATGGAGATCATGTATAGAAGGTTATTATTGAGGAGTTTAATTAGGATCTAAATTAGGAGATTTGTTGGGATTTGATTAATTACAAGATGGAAACTGCTACTAATATAATATTTCTACTGCCTTATTTGTTATTCAATAAATGGTGCTAAAATTCTGTAGATATTTTTTAAATCTTGCCTAGTTGGTTTTGGTCTTTAAAAATCCTCTCGTCTTTGCATATTTATTTGGGCTACTAAACTTACTAATTCATATTACAGACTTCCGCTAATGATGTAGATATTAGTAAAATATTTTCTTGCATCTAATAACAATAGAATTTAAAAATAAAGTAACGATAACTTGTATAATAAAATTATGGAAGAAAAATATAGTAGCCATGTCAATGATGAATGTAGCAATAATAATAATAATAATAATAATAATAATAATAATAGTCATGATAATACATAGTAATACTAGTGTTAGTACCAATGATAATAGTAGTAAATGAAAAATAATATTGAAAAATAAAGTATTTGATGTATTAATAACTTAGAAGCTCGAGGAAATGAATTGGAAGAAAGGAGGGACAAAATAGAATGTCAACAATCTACTTTTTGGAATGCTACTTGACCAGCACTAGTCCTCCCCATATCCACTTGCACCATCTGTACCGGTTGCACTAGCTGGACAGTTTGATGAGCCAGACTTTACTGCCGACATTGCTGAGGCAGAGCGTGCAATGTTTTCCACTCCCACTATGCCCGAATTTGATGATGATGAGATACAGTTGGCTGACCCAATGGGAGATGATATGTCTGGGAACACTGAGATGTCTAAGGATCCTTAGGGAGTTTTCTTCATCTTCTAAGAAAGCAAGTAAGTGTGATTT
>MDKI01259338.1:0-15402 GCA_005239505.1 Nicotiana paniculata
AGCAGGACGAGGGGCCGCACGAGGGGCAGGACGAGGAGCAGATCTTCCTGTACACCGAAAACAAGGAAAATTGGAACTCATCAACCAGAATAAAGGAGCTACAAAAATTTTGCCTTATTTCCTTTAGCAAACAGAAGACTACAGCACAAAAGGTAAAGTGTCGTGCAAACATTGATGGAGAATTAAGACGGAAAAAAAATGTATAATAGAGGTTCTAAGCAATTCTGCGCACCCTCTCCCTACTTTCTCTCGGTTCGAGAAATCAAAATAAGAGGCTCGAATGTAGTCCAAAGCTAATTCAATGGTATCTGCTTTTTCCTGTAAAAATGTAACAAAACAGCCTAAATCCCCTCCCCCTTTTAGCAATTGGTGAATCTCATGTCAAAATTTCTAGCCTCAAACTCAACACAAATCAAACGGGCGCAATTAAAGATAAAGCTGTTGTCTACATAACCTCAAATAAACGCAGGGCCTTCGATGAAAATAATAATGCAAAAAGTCAATGCTGCAATTAGGGTTTCAATGTAACTGAAGCATATTTGCTTCTCAACCCACAAAGGCAGAACTACAATCAACCTTAGCAGAAAGGATTATAACCTAACTTGAGCTCAATTGAGAATATTCAACTGTACATCTAATTAAGCCAATGAAAAAGAACTACAAAGATAGGCAATGTTGAAAATAGATCTAAACTAATAAGATAAAAAGTAGATGGAATATGGTAATTACCAGAGCTTCGGCGAGGCATGATTTCCTGATAGAGGCGGCGAAACCCTAGAGAGCGATTTGGGATCAGAAGAAAACTCTAGAAATGCACGTATATGTCTATGATATTTTCCGTAAATGAGTATATATTAGGGGAAAAATTATGGGGCGGCGATGATAAGTGTACGTGTCAATGTTCAAGTGGTTTAATGTCTTAATTGAACGAAAATAGTGCTGAAGCTCACGTGAGGATGATGGAACTCACCGCATTTGATTATCTTGCCGGTTTTTCTAGAATATGCTTATTTGATGCCGTGACTTAACAAATCTCTTCTTTAGTTCGAATGCGATATTTGTCAACATGAAATTTAAGAGCTATGCTATACTTGTGGTCTTATGTATATCATGATTTTCGTGTGGTTGTACAATTATATCATTAAAAGTAATAACTTAAATTATTTGTAAATATGTGAATATAGTATTATTTAGGAATAGACTATTAAAAGAAACAATGTCACACAATTATTTGTTCTTCACGTTTGATCTCGAGCCTATTCCGAATCAAGGTCGATAGCTTGCAAACAACACTGGTTTGATCTATTTCAATCGTTTAATTCATCTGTTTATTCAGTCATTTATCAATTGTCATTGAATCAAATCACGTATACTTATAACCACTTTACAAGTTTAATTGTTACTCGTATTTCGAGGTAAACAGTTTGGCGCCCACCGTGGGACTAAGGATAATAGTGATTGTTCAAAGCTAATTCTGGTATAACACACTATTTTACGCTTGTTTCTTGTCAAGAATTTTGTTTTCAGGATGAATCATGTCAATCTTGCAAAACAAATCTACACACGGTGACAACGGCCTCGGGCTCCACGGAGAAATTGAGAATATTATTGCCCCAGGAGCCGAGAAGCCACAGGCTGATCTCAGAGGAGCACCACCTGTCAACCCGGTTGATGTCAGTTCTCATGTTGTCTTGAATGCGGACTTAGGCGCACCCCGAAGTGTACGCAAAGAGGGTCGAACTGACGGACAAGGAACGCAGGGCAGAGGAGAAGAGGGAATCAGTCTCCAAGTAATATTTGAAATGCTGCAAGCCCAACAAAATGTCATTGCTCAGTTGCAGAATCAGCACAGGGCACCAAACAGGGCCGAACAAGTGGTTACTCGTCGTATCGAGCCAGTACCTGAAATGTCGGGTGATAATACTTCGACAACCGATCTTGCTGTAATGAGGATGCTCGAGGAGCTTTAAGAGAATACAATCGAGAGAAAAGAAAATCGAGGCCAACGACAAGAAGGTGGAAACTTATAACTCGCGAGTTGATCAGATACCGGGGGCACCACCGATCTTGAAAAGGATGGACTCTAAGAAGTTTGTGCAAAAACCATTCCCTCCGAGTGCGGCTTCGAAGCCCATCCCAAAGAAGTTCTGTATGCCCGATATACCTAAATACAAAGGGACCTCAAACCCTAACGAGCACGTTACTTCTTATATGTGCGCCATAAAAGGGAATGATTTGGAAGATAACGAAATCGAGTCTGTACTACTAAAGAAATTCGGGGAGACCCTGTCGAAGGGAGCTATGATTTGGTACCACAACTTGTCACGAACTCTATCGATTCGTTCGCCATGTTGGTAGATTCGTTTGTAAAGGCACATGTTGGAGCCATAAAGGATGCAACAAGAAAATCGGATCTCTTCGAAGTAAAGCAGAGGGATAACGAGACTCTAAGGGAGTTCGTGTCTCGATTCCAAATGGAACACATGGAATTACCACCGGCTAGAGCAGAGGTAGAGGAGCCCCAAGCAGCCACACTTGTAGGGGCACAGGAGGTCCCTACTGTTACTCCAGACCTCCAGGAGACATTGGCTCAGTTCTTGAGTGCCTTCAGTACTCTGTCTCAGGCGGGACTACTCCCGATAGCTCCAGCTACATCCCAGGCTGGGGGAGGGACACAGACTCCCGCAGCCCGTACTCCTGAGCAGAGGGTTCATATTGGGCAGGTTCCAGAGTATATTCCTATGCCCCCAACAGCTCCAGCACAGCATGAGACTAGGATAGCTGTTCCTAAGTCAGAGCAGCTCCGACTTGAGAGGTACAAGAAGTACCACCTACCTGAGTTCACCGGACTAGCTTCGGATGACGCCCTGGGTTTTCTTGAGGGGTGTCATCGCATTCTCCGCACTATGGGTATTGTGGAGACGAGTGTGGTTTCTTTCACTGATTTCCAGCTGAGGGGAGAAGCTTATCAGTGGTGGCGTGCTTTTGATCTTAGTAGTCCGGACGAGGTAGCTTCACTTACTTGGGCTCAGTTCTCCGAGATGTTCTTACTTGAGTTTGTCCCTCAGAGCCTCAGGGATGCGTGGCGCGTGGAGTTTGAGCAGCTACGCCAGGGTACCATGACTGTGTCAGAGTATCCAGTCTGTTACAGCGATTTGGCTCGCCATGCACCAACTTTGGTTGTCACTGTCAGAGAGAGGGTTCGACACTTTATTGAGACTCCACCCCAGTATTCGAACCAGTATGGCCAGAGAGCTGGAGATCGATATTACTTACCAGCAAGCCGTGAGTATTGCCCGGAGGATTGAGACTATGTTAGCCTGGGACAGGGAGAAGAGAGAGGCCAAGAGGTCTCGAGAGACTAGTCATTTTTCAGGAGCCCGTGCACCAGCAGCACGCTATGGTAGGGTTTTTATGAGTCTCCCCATTCACTCAGCTCTTCCCGTAGCCAGTGGTATTCCAGCTCCTCCTAGACCGCATGAGCCTTATTATGAACCACCAGTATCTCATGTGCCTCCTGCTCGAAGTGAGATCACTGGCCAGTCCAGCGGGCCAGTTCAGAGTCAACAACAGCCACCACGTCCTCCGAGAGGTTATTTTGAGTGTGGTGAACCTTGTCATATGATCAGAGATTGCCCCAGAGCGAGGAGGGGTGCACCACCTCAGACTTATCAGATTCCACGTCTTCCATCGGGTCCTCCAGCTATTCTTCCAGCCCCAGTTGCCACCCCACCTTCTCTGACAGCTCGAGGTGGAGGTCGGGGAGGTCGAGGTCACCCTAGAGGGGGAGGCCAAGCCAGATATTATGCTCTTCCAGCCCGTTCAGAGGCCGTTTCTTCAGATTCAGTCATTACAAGTATCGTCCCCGTTTGTCATAGGGATGCATCGGTATTATTTGACCCAGGCTCTGCATATTCATATGTGTCTTCTTACTTTGCTTCCTTTTTGGGGATATCTCGGGACTCTTTGAGTTTCCCCATATATGTTTCTACTCCTGTGGGATATTCTCTTGTTGTGGACCATGTATATCGGTCGTGCTTGATTGTTATTAGTGGTTTTGAGACCAGGGCTGACTTACTATTACTCGACATGGTAGATTTTTATGTTATTTTGGGTATGGAATTGTTGTTTCCCTACTATGTTATTCTTGATTTTCACGCCAAGACAGTGATGCTGGCTATGACGGGATTACCGAGGTTAGAGTGGAGAGGTTCCTTAGAGTATACTCCCCGCCGAGTCATTTCTTTTCTTAAGGCTCAGCGGATGGTTGAAAAGGGGTGTGATGCGTATTTGGCTTATGTGAGAGATGTTAGTGTTGAGACCCCTACAGTTGAGTCAGTTCCAGTTGTCAGGGATTATCCTGATGTATTTCCAGCTGATCTTCCGGGTATGCCACCCGATAGAGACATTGATTTCGGCATTGACTTGTTGCCGGGCACTCAGCCCATTTCCATTCCTCCCTATCGCATGGCTCCTCCTGAGTTGAAGGAGCAGTTGCCGGAGTTGCTTGATAAGGGATTCATCAGGCCCAGTGTATCACCTTGGGGTGCTCCGGTGTTATTCGTGAAGAAAAAGGATGGCTCGATGTATATGTGTATTGACTATCGGCAGCTGAATAAGGTGACAGTGAAGAACAGGTACCCATTGCCTCACATTGATGATCTATTTGACCAGTTACATGGTGCTAGGGTGTTCTCCAAGATTGATCTGCATTTGGGCTATCATCAGTTGAAGATTCGGGAGCCGGATATCCCGAAGACTGCCTTTAGGACCAGATATGTCCATTATGAGTTCCTTGTTATGTCATTTGGGCTGACTAATACCCCAACAGCCTTCATGCACCTGACGCACATCGTATTTCAGACTTATCTTGATACTTTCGTCATTGTGTTCATTGATGACATTCTGGTATATTCTCGGTCTGGGGAGGACCATGAGCAGCACTTGAGGACCGTGCTTCAGACATTGAGGGAGAAGAAGTTGTATGCCAAGTTTTCCACGTGTGAATTTTGACTTGATTCTGTGGCATTCCTAGGCCATGTGGTGTCTTCGGATGGGATCAAGGTAGATCCGAAGAAGGTGGAGGCGGTGGAAAGTTGGCCCAGACCGACCTCAGCTACTGAGATCCGCAGTTTCCTCGGTTGGGCTGGGTATTATCGCCATTTTGTGGAGAGGTTTTCATCCATTTCAGCGCCCATGACCAGACTTACCCAGAAGGGTGCACCTTTTATATGGACTGAGGAGTGCGAGGAGAGCTTTCAGAAGCTCAAGACAGTTGACAACAGCCCCAGTGTTAGTATTACCCACAGGTTCAGGGTCCTCTACAGTTTATTGTGATGCTTCGAAGATTGGCTTGGGAGCGGTGTTGATGCAGGACGGTAAGGTGATTGCCTACGCGTCCAAGCAGTTGAAGGTGCATGAGAAAAACTACCATGTTCATGATCTCGAGTTGGCAGCGATTGTTCACGCCCTGAAGATATGGCGTCATTATTTATATGGTGTTCCCTGTGAGATATTCATGGATCACCGGAGTTTGCAGCACATATTGAGGTAGAAGGATCTCAATTTGTGCCAGCGTAGGTGGTTGGAGTTGCTAAAGGACTATGACATCACTATACTATACCATCCGGGAAAGGCCAATGTGGTAGCCGACGCCTTGAGTCGCCGGGCGGAGAATTTGGGGAGTTTGGCATATCTCCATGCAGCTGAGAGGCCTCTAGCCTTAGATGTTCAGTCCTTAGCCAGTCAGTTCGTGAGATTGAATCTTTCTGAGCCTTGCCGGGTGTTAGCTTGTGTGGTTGCTCAGTCTTCTCTTTATGATCATCAGAGAGCGCCAGTATGATGATCCCCACTTTCTGGTTCTTCATAATAGAGTCTGGTGGGGTGATGCCAGGGATGTGACTATAGGTGATGATGGCGTGATGAGGATGCAGGGTCGTATCTGTGTGCCAAACATGGATGGGCTTCGGGAGTTGATTCTTGAAGAGGCCCATAGTTTGCGGTATTCCATCCATCCAGGTACCGCGAAGATGTACCAGGATCTGAGACAGCACTATTGGTGGCGAAGGATGAAGAAGCATATAGTAGAGTTTGTAGCCAAGTGTCTCAACTGTCAGCAAGTAAAATGTGAGCATCAGAGACCGGGAGGGCTACTTCAGCAAATTGATCTTCCAGAGTGGAAGCGAAAGCGGATCACCATGGACTTTGTGGTTGGACTTCCTCGTACTTTAAGGAAGCATGATACTATTTGGGTGATTGTGGATTGGCTGACCAAATCAGCCCATTTCATTCCAGTGCTGACTACATATTCATCTGAGAGGTTGGCTGAGATTTATATCAGAGAGATTGTTTGCCTCCACGGTATCCCAGTATCTATCATTTCAAACAGAGGTACACAGTTCACTTCACGGTTCTGGAGAGCCGTTCAACAGGAGTTAGGCACCAGGGTAGAGTTGAGTACAACTTTTCACCCCCAGACAGACGGGCAGTCCGAGCGCATGATTCAGATTCTCGAGGATATGCTCCGTACCTGTTTGATAGATTTTGGAGGGCCATGGGATCGATACTTGCCTCTTGCAGAGTTTTCTTATAGTAACAGCTACCAGTCCAGCATTCAGATGGCGTCGTATGAGGCTTTGTATGGTAGGCGGTTCATGTCTCCAGTGGGATGGTTTGAGCCGAGCGAGGCCTAATTGTTGGGTACAGACTTGGTTCAGGATGCCCGAGACAAGGTGAAGGTGATTCAGGAGAGACTTCGCACAGATCAGTCCAGGCAGAAGAGTTATGCGGACCGAAGGTTCGTGACTTAGCATTTATGGCTGGTGATCGGGTCTTGCTTCGGGTATCGCCTATGAAGGGCGTCATGAGATTCGGGAAGAAGGGTAAGCTAGTTCCGAGGTTCATTGGCCCTTTTTAGGTGTTGTAGCGGGTTGGGGAGGTTGCTTATGAGTTGGCTTTGCCTCCCAACCTAGCAGGAGTTCATCCGGTATTCCACGTTTCCATGCTCCGGAAGTATCACAGTGATCCGAATCATGTTTTGGATTTCAGCTCAGTCCAGTTGGACAAGGTCTATCATATGTTGAGGAGACTCTGGCTATTTTGGACAGGCAGGTCAGGAAGCTCAGGTCGAAGAATATTGCCTCAGTCAAGGTCCAGTGGAAGGGTCATCCGGTCGAGGAGGCAACTTGGGAGACCGAGCAGGACATGCGGAGTCAGTACCCTCATCTTTTCACAACTTCAGGTATGTTTCTATACTCGTTCGAGGACGAACAATTTTCTTAAGAGGGAGAGGATGTAACGACCTGGTCGGTCATTTTGAGAGTTAGAGCCCCGATCCCCTAATAATTGTTTCTCCTATGTCTATTTATGCTATTGGAACTTGTCGGAGCGTTGAGTGATGAAATTTGGAGTGATTTTGGACACATAGTCCATAAATGTGGAATTTAGCTTTAGAAATCGGGTCGTAGCTAGATCTATGTGAAGACCAATCCAGAATGGAATTATGTCGACGCCGTTAGCTCCGTTGGGTGATTTCGAGGTTAGGAGCGTGTTTAGAATGTATTTTCGAGGTCGGTTGTAGATTTAGGCTTGAATTGGCGAAAGTTAGAATTTCAGCGATTTCGGCCGATAGGTGAAATTTTGATATCGGACTCGGAATGGAATTCCGAAAGCGACAGCATGTCCGTAATGTCATTTATGACCTGTGTGAAAAGTTTGAGGTCATTCGGATGAGTTTAGATGTGATTCGGCATCGAATGTGGATTTTAGAAATTTCATAAGTTCTTAGGCTTGAATCTATGCATATTTAATAATTTTGATGTTATAATATGTGTTTTTAAGGCTCGACCAAGTTTGAATGAGGTATTAGAGTTGGTTGGTAGTTTTGGTTTAGGTCCTGGGGGCCTCGGGTGTATTTCAGATGCTCAACGAATTAGATTTGGATTTAAGAATGCATCAGATTTTGTTGTTCTGGTTTTCTCTTGTGCGTTCGCGTGGGTGTAGTCCCGAACGCATAGGCATAATAGGCTTCAGGGGTTTTTAGTGCTTCGTGTTCTCGGATAGCAGAGTGTGTTCGCATAGGTTTTCCAGGCGTTGCATCGTGAACGCAGGGACCTGATCGTGTTCGCATAGCTTTGAGCCGGAGTCCCAGGGGTTGGGTCATTACCCTTCGCGTTCGCAAGCCTTGGACCGCGTTCGCAGAGGGTTAAGGAACCTGAGGTTCGCGATCGCACTCCTCCATTCGCGTTCACATAGGCCATTTTCTGGTGCGTGTTCTTTACTCTTCTCGTTCACGATTGACCTTCCACGAACGCATAGGACAATACCTGGGCAGATTCTTTAAGACCTAAAATCGAGGGTTAAAGCCTATTTTCACCATTTTTGAATTGGGGAGCTCGGGAGGGGCGATTCTTGGAGACTTTTGCACCTGGAAAACTTGGGTAAGTGATTTCTAACCTACTTAGATCAATTTCCATGATTCCTAACTTAAATCTAGCCTTTAAAATTCAAATTTGGGTGGAAAATTTGGGGAAAATTGGATGAACTTCATAGACCAAATTATTGGGTTTTGATTGGATTTTTGACCTCCGAATTTAGAGATTCTTATATGGTTAGACTCTTTAGTGAATGAGTGTCCGGAAAATATAATTTTTACCCGATTCCAAGACGTGGGCCCGGGGGACTTTTTGGGCGAATTTCCTAATTTCGAGTATTAGCTTCGAACTTATTAGTTATTTTGTTTTCTTGAAATGATATTTACACTATGCAATCGAATTGACTAGATTTGGGCCACCCGGAGTTGGATACTCATGGCGAGAGCGTGGTATTGAGTTGATTAGCACAATCAAGGTAAGTGGTTTGTCTAACTCTGTGTTGGGGACCTCCCCTTAGGCACTTTTATACTGATTTTGTTATGTGGACGCCGTGTACGTGAGGTGACGAGTGAGTACACGGGTCATTGTTGCTAAAATTTCACTTTTCCTTCCATGGCATCATTCATTTTCATTTCTATATTACTGCTTCCTGTCTTAACTGAGTAGTTAGCTTAAGAATAAGCATGCCTACCTGTCCTTACTTGATTTCCTCTTATTTGCTACTAGTTGCACCATGCTTAAGTAGTTTTACTTTATTCTTGCGTGTTGTTTTTCCTGAACTGTTTAATTAAGTCGTATCCGACATACTGTTGCATTGCATATTTAAATTGGGACTACGGACTGAGATCCGGGAGCTTTCCCCTTGTACTGCATTGCATATTTACTATTGAGATATATGCTGTTTTGAGCCGAGGGCTCTCTTTCTGTTATTAATTCTTCTAGTTTCCATTAATCCTGTTTATCATTGCTTATCTATATTTCACTGTTTAAATTTATAATTGACTTGTTTTAAAACTCAGTAGAGCCTCAACCTGACCTCGTCACTACTTGACTGGGGTTAGGCTTGCACTTACTGAGTACCAAATGTGGAGTACTCACGCCCTTTCCGGCGCATGTTTTCCCCATGTGTAGATCTAGGTACCAGTGCACCGTACAATGGCTAGGAGTATCTTAGCAGCTGCTTAGGAGACAGCGAGGTAATTCTACCGTGTCCGCAGGATCTCATGATTCCCCTTCCTACTCTAGTATAGATATAGGAGATGTATAGATATATTTTCCTTATTCCTTTGTATAGAGCTACAGTAGTTCAAAGTTTGTGACTTTGTGATGTTCCGGATTTTGGGAAAGTAAAAGCTGTAAATGTCGAACGGCTACATTTTATAGTGCTTCCTCTTTACTGTTTCTATTATTGTTTTGTCTTATTTTTCGCAAATTTTAGGTTTATCTAGTCGTAGAGACTAGGTGTCGTCACGAGACTGTTCGGAGGGTAATTCGGGTCGTGACAAAGACGAAGTCAATTTTTTTTGTATAATTATGTATAATTGTATATAGTAGTGTATATAAGTGTACAAACACATCTTATACACTATTATACACTTTTATACACCGTTATACAAGAGTCTGTAGACGAACTTCTTCCACGATTCTCAGTTACAATTGTTGTTCAAAACCAGTCCAAATCTCCATTAAATAACTTCAAATTTTATATACAACCTCCTTATACTATTTCTAACAAGGCTAAATAACACCCACTCCAACTTTTTCACAAAATCAAATTCGGAATTTAAATCCACATATTTATGCTTGTTAAAAATCTAATTTTCACCACCCAAATGGATTTGGTTTGTTGAACTAATATATGAGTCACAGTTACTGATTCAAAAATTAACTTAAAAGCTTGAGCAATCTTTTTTTAAAATTAAATAGTAATTTTCGAGAACCTATTGGAGTTGAATGTTGAGTATTAGCCTATTATTTTTGGGCTAGTTGATTGTAAATTGAAATATGGGATATAAAATTGAAAAGTAGGGAGTCCAGTTGTTCTTATGTGAAAATTTTCCTTTATTTAATCCTAAAAACTCAAGATTCATTCGAACTTGGTTATTAAAGATAACACATCTATCAGTTCGAACGAGTCACCCCCGGAGATAATGTCTCGAACAAGTTCCGAACTCGGAGGATTTGCCCTCATATAACCCAAAAACATAAGGGTCCAAAAGCTTAAGGATTTACTTTAGTTACGAGCCAAAGAAGGTAAAGTCACCACAGTAAAAAAGTTCAACGATTTCGATGAAGACAAAGAAACATGCGAAGGAATCAAAAACATACGAAGGCATCAAAAAGAAATTTTCTATTATACCAAAAAACATGTACAAGGGGTCGGTCAAATCCTTACAAAAGATAAAAGAAAAGAAGTTATAGCCTACCTATGATTGGGGCTAGTCCCCTCGAGACCGATTTCCTCCTGAGCAGCTTCTTCAGGAGCATTTTCTTCGGCAGCCTTATCTCCATCTTCTCCACTTCCGGACTCGCCTCGATTGCCCTCTGCATCATCAGCATCGGAAGAGGCGAGCTTCCTGGCTTCGATCTCGAGCTCTTTGGCCCGAGAAATTTCCTCGGAGAGGTCAAAACCTCGAGCATGAATTTCCTCGAAGGTTTCCCTCCAGGATTGGTACTTCGCCAAATCACTACGCCATTGCTCTCGGTTGGAAGCCTCCCTTAGCTGAGTTTGGATAGCTTCGGCATCGGCCCGGTACATGGCTATGGACTTGTCCGCCTTGACCTTGGTTTTTTCGATCTCCGCTTTGGCCTCGGCAAGCCCGACTTCGAGTTCTTCGACCTTCTTGTCCTGAGCCGAAATTTTTCTGTAAGGCTTTGGAGTTGGGCCTCAGCCGAAGATAATTTAGCCAAATCCGCCCCCTTTTCCGCAGCAAGGCGGTCCATGCTAGATTCCACTGATCACAGTCGGCCTTGACCTGATCGACCTCTGCTCAGAGCAGATCGATCTTCTCCACCTTATGCTGCAGCTGAGATATCGAAGTATTAGCTTCCACAATCGAGTTGATTCCATACTCTATCATAAGGGTGGTTGCCTTCTTGTCTAACTCGACCTCCTCTTCATGAGCCTTGGCCAGGTCCGCTTGAAGATCCTTTATGACCTCATCCTTTCGGCACAAAGTAACTTCAGGGCATTTCTCTCCTCAGAGACCCTTTGAAGTTCAGCTTCACACTGACTAAGGTCAGCTCGAAATTTGGCAGGGGCCTATACGAAAGGGAAAACACAAGTTATATTTACGAGGAAAGGGGCAAAGAGAAATAACCGAAAAAGCGACTGGTGCTTACCTTGGAAAAAAGACGCTGGGCTTCCAACATGAAGATCGAAACATCAGTAATATCAGAGGCATCATCGACCCCTACGAAGCAATCCCAGAAAGGATCACCTGCACTAGAGCCTCCGCCGATCTCGGGGGGTCTTCAGCCTTTGGGCTTCCACTATTGCCTCTTCAAAAAAACCGGCATTGGAGGCAGTTGACCTATTGTCATGGCCTAGAGAAACTTGCTCGGGGAGCTCGGTCCGATCTTCTGAGCTTCGGAACTGGCCCCACCCAGTGTAGAAGTTGTTGACCGAGAAATAATCTTGACCACAGGGGACCCGGGGTTCACCCCCGAATTTTTCTTTGAAGCCTCCTCAATACGAGGTAGGTTATAACAGGTAGTAGCTTGGAATCTCGGCCGACCTCGGCAGCCTTCCTAGGGTGGGATATCAATGCCGAAGTCTCTTCTTCTTCTTCTTCCTCATCATGACCTCTCAACTTTTGGACCGTTTCCGCCGAGAGAGCAACCGTTTTCCTCCTCACCCTTCGAGGTTTGGGTTTTAGAACCTCAGATTGCGAGAGATCCTTTCTCTTCTTATCCTTTTCCGGCCTCGGAGCCGGGGACTTAGCTTCTCCTCATTCACTCGAAGGTCATAGAATGGCATCTTTGGTCAGATCTATATGAAGAAAGATTAGTAATGAAGAAAACATGTAATTACTTCGGAATACGTAAGAAGAGATCCTTACCATGGTTCTTGGCCTCTCACCTGCCCTTGTCCAAGTTCCTCCACACTCGTTCAACACGAGTCGAAGTAGAGGTGAGCTTCTGGATCCAGTCTTCAAAATCGGGCACCGCCTCGGGCATCCAAGGGACATCTGCGTGATTAAAGAGAGATATTAGGCATATTCAAGAGAATCACAAAATCAAAGAATAATAATTCACTTACACTTGGAATTCCACTCCTCAGGGAACGACGTCTTTTCCTTTGGTATTATGTCACATGTCCTCACCCGTATGAATCGGCTCATCCAGCCTCGATCTTTATCCACGTCGATGTTCGAGAATAGAGTCTTTGTTGCTCGTTAGTGAAACCTAATTAGTCCTCGATAGACCCGAGGCCTGTACAACCGGATGAGATGGTTTAGAGTGAAATCCAATCTCCCGGCCTCGTTAGAGAAGAAGCGCAACATGATCATTATGCGCCAAAGTGAAGGATGGAGCTGACCGAGGGTGGCTTCATACCTTCTGCAGAAGTCGAAAATCACCAGGTCGACGGGACCCAATGTGAAGGGGTAAGTGTAAACACTTAAGAACCCTTTCACGTGTGTGTGATGCTCTCTTCGGGTGTAGGAATGCGCACCAGTAACTCCGAACCCCATTCGCAGTTCGCCTTCATTGCATCGACATGGCCCTTGGTGATCGAACACATGTACATCCACACATGCTCACATCGGCCCGGCACCGATGAGGGGTTATTGACTTTAAAGTCAGTTATAAGGACACACGGGCCAGGGACGTATTCATTGAGGACCGGTTCTACCGGTGTCTTATCGCCGGCCGTCCGGAAAAAGGAAGACAGTGCCTTTTCCTTTTGCGGCACAATTTAGGAGGTTTTTGCCATTTGTGTATACGAAGGAAGTAAAAAGAAGGTGTAAAATTGGTGGCTCCGATAAAAACAGCGGTGGCGTAATGAGCAGCGATGAGAGAAAGATAAGGAGAATTGGGAAGTCAAGAGTTTATGATCAAAGCAAAGTAAAGTTTGAATCAACAAAAGATATGGTATTTATAGGCTTATAACGATGGTTCGGTATCACTAGTGGTCGACCGACAACTAACATGCATTTATGGTTTTTGGGGAACCGAACCGACGGGACGTTTCAGTCACATCCATCACTTACGTCATGGAAACGACGTCATGATCGAGGTATAGGTGATCGAGGCTCAAATCGTTTCTTATCTTTTCATTCTAAGAAATGCGGGGACTATCTGTATACGATTAAAATCGAGCATGCCCGATCTTATGGGCTCCAGAGTCTGCCTCGAGGATATGTTCATATCATAGCAAGCCCGAGCTCGAAGAACACGAAGACCGAAGGATCGAGTTCGGGCAAGATCAACATCGAATAACGGAATAACGAGATATCTGCAATCGACCACGAATCTTTGCGGGAATCTCGGGATTGACGGAACCCTTGACGGTTTTCTATATAAATCGTGCATTTTATTTCCAAAATTATAGCTATACCTTATTTAGGATTCCTCTACTATATAAAGAGGAACCCTGTTCATTTGTAAGGGGGACACGAATCATATAAGCATTTACTAAGAAATACAAACACTCTGTTTTTTTACTCGCTCCTAATTCTCTACAATTCTTATTGTCCATATTGTACGTATTGTTTTTATTATTCTTGTTGCTCTAAACGCTTGATCTCGAGCCTATTCCGAATCGAGGTATGTCACACCTCCTTTTTCACCACCCCGGATTAATGAAGGGTAATAAGGGAGTTTTTCCACTTTAAGTGACATTATTTAGTTTTGGGATTTATTTATTTATTTCAGAGTCGCCACCCAGATTTTTGACGATGTTCCGGGACACCGTGTTATTTAAAAATCCCAAACCAAGGAAATTTTGACTCTATTTTAATTTGTCTGCGACCAGAAATCCGAGTAAGGAATTCTGTTAACCTGGGAGAAAGTGTTAGGCATTCCCGAGTTCCGTGGTACTAGCACGGTCACTTAACTATTAATATTTGGCCTAATTATCTGATTATTTACATGTTTTAAACCTATTGTGCTTTTTAGCCTTTTTCATTTTTTGGCCGCTTTTATGGATTTATCTTGAAACAAGTCACGATGACGTGCATTTGTTTGTTTTTGGACACATTATAACTGCGCCACATGAAATGCACCCGCAATTACAACATGTGATTTTTATTAAAATTTGAAGTTGAAGACAGGGACATGAGTTATCGCACACGAGTGTAGATTACGTAGTCAAGACTATGGTCATGACAGTTTTAAAGTGCCTATTTGAGGCGACGTTTGATTATTCTTCAGGTTTTTCTATTTGAAATAACATTTTTAGTTTTAAAATCAATTAGGACATTTATGGATTTATCTTGTACAAGTTACGATGGCGTACACTTGTTGTTTTTGAACACATGGCTATCATGTCACATGAGATGCACCCTTGGTTGCTATATGCGTTTTATTAGTTGTTTGGAGTGAGGGTCGGGGGCATGAGTTGCCACTCCCGAGTGTATTTTATGGTAATTTGAGATAATAGTTGATTCTTTTCCAAATACCTAAAGATGTATTTTTCAACCTAAAGGACATGTGAAAGATTGTTTAAGATTAAATTCTAAAGGACACAAATCTTGGGCTATGGCCGTATTTAGCCCAAGTTATCATTTAACTCTTTTGGCCAATCTTAATTGTGGATAATTTATAGAGAGGTCACTAGTTTTTGGAAGTCCAACCAAGTCCTAATAATCTTTACTTTTCAGTTTGATGAATAAATAGGAAATATGGTAATCAAAATACATGTTCATTCATACATGCACTTATGAGCATAACACAACGGATTTTTTTTTTTTAGGCGGCCTGAACATAAATCTAAAATACTCATATATATATATATATATATATATTAAATGGATTGGCAAGGCAAAATCATGCTACTTTCAGAACTTTTCTGATTTCTAGCAAAAAG
>ML362221.1:0-25626 GCA_005239505.1 Nicotiana paniculata
ATATCCCGCCAAACCAAGGAAACTCCTAATCTCTGTAGCTGAGGACGGTCTGTGCCAACTCTGCAACGCCTCTATCTTCCTTGCATCAACCTGAATCCCCTCACTGGACACCAGGTGCCCCAAGAAGTCTACCGATCCCAGCCAAAACTCACACTTGGAGAAATTCGCATAAAGCTTCTCCTCCCTTAATATCTGTAACACAAATCTCAAATGCTAAGCATGCTCTTCATGGCTGCGAGAATAAATCAGGATGTCATCAATGAACACAATGACGAAGGAATCAAGATAAGGCTGAAACACGTTGTTCATCAATTGCATGAACGCAGCTGGGGCATTGGTCGGCCCAAACGACATAACCAAGAACTCATAATGACCATACCTGGTCCTGAAAGCTGTCTTCGGGATATCAGAATCCCGAATCCTCAACTGATGGTACCCAGATCTCAAATCAATCTTGGAAAATACTCTGGCTCCCTGAAGCTGGTCAAACAAATCATCAATACGGGGCAAGGGATACCGGTTCTTCACTGTAACCCTATTCAACTGCCGATAATCAATAAACATACGCATGGACCCATCCTTCTTCTTAACGAACAAACCGGTGCACCCCAAGGTGACACACTAGGCCGAATGAACCCCTTATCTAGGAGCTCCTGAAGCTGCTCCTTCAATTCCTTTAGCTCCGCCTGGCTCCATACGATATGGTAGAATAGAAATAGGGTGAGTGCCTGGCACCAGGTCAATACCAAAATCAATATCCCTGTCAGGTGGCATGTCTGGCAGGTCTGTAGGAAACACATCCGGAAAATCACGGACCACAGGAACTGAATCAATAGCGGGAGACTCACCACCGACATCCCTCACAAAGGCCAAATAATATAAACACCCCTTTTTAACCATGCGTCGAGCCTTCAGGTAAGAAATCACCCTGCTAGCATATACTCGGAAGAACCTCTCCGCTCAACCCTCGGACACCCAGGCATAGCTAAGGTCCGGTCTTAGCATGACAATCAAGAAAAGCATGGCACGGAGACAACCGATCCATGCCTAAAATCGCGTCAAAATCGACAATGCTGAGTAACAGAAGGTCCACTCGGGTCACCAAAGCCCTAATAGATATAACGCACGACCGATACACGCGGTTCACAACAACAATATCTCCCACCAGAGTCGACACATGAACAAAGGTGTCAGAGACTCACGAGGCACATCCAGAAAACCGGAAAACTATAATGAAACATAGGAATATGTGGAATCAAGGTCAAATAAAGCCAAGGCATCACGGCAACAGACTGAAACAATACCTGAAATCACGGCATCTGAGGCCATAGTATCCGGCCTGGCTGGAAATGCATACATACGAGCCTGACCTCCCCCTGCTCGACCTCCCCCTCTAGGGCGGCCTCTGGCTGACTGACCACCACCCCTGGCTGCCTGGGCGAGTGGTGAATTGACTGGAGCTGAAGTGGAGGGCTGTCCCCTCTGTGGAGAAGATCCACCCGAATGGCGGGGACACTGCCTCCACCCGTGCCCAAACTCTCCGCACTCAAAACAACTACATAGAGCTGGAGGCGGGGACTGATAGAAACCCCTAGCACCTGCACGGCCACTGGAAGACTCCTGAACAGATGAACCCTGAATTGGAGGTGCTCGAGCTGCACTCTGAGCTGGGAGGGCACCAAATGAAGTACGGCCTGACTGAGAACCACGGGGACCCTGCCCCGAAGATGCACCACTATAAGCTCAGCGGCCTGACTGAGGAGGCCTGAATGGACGGCCCCTACCCTGCTAAAACTGTCCCTTGAAGGGAGCACCACTGGAACTGCCCGAACCACGAGGCCTTTTGGCCTCCCTCTCCTCCCGCTCCTGGCGGCGAACAGACTCAATATCTCGATCTATGTCAACAACCTGCTCAAATGAAGCACCAGATACTCTCTCTCGAGTCATAAAAACCTGAAGCTCATAATAAAGACCATCTACGAACCTCCTCACCCTCTCCCTATCAGTAGGATAATCTCAGAAGCATTCCTAGCCAACTCGGAAAATCTCATCTCGTACTGAGTGACTGATAACTCTCCCTGGCGCAGCTGCTCAAACTACCTACGTTGTTCCTCTCTGTGGGACTGAGGAACATACTTCTTCAAAAAGATCGTGGAGAACTGCTGCCAGGTAAGAGGTGCTGAACCAACCGGTCTACGCCTCTCGAGCGACTCCCACCATGTAAATGCAACACCCGCAAACTGAAAGGTAACAAATGAGACCCCACTGGTCTCCAGAATACACGCGGTGCGCAGTATCCTCTGGCACCTATCTAGAAATCCCTGGGCATCCTCGCCCTCTGTACCGCTTAAAGTCAGAGGCTGAAGTCTACTGAACCTCTCCAACCTGCGTTGCTCGTCCTCAGGCATAACAGGGACCACAAAACCCTGAACCGGAGCAGCTGGCTGAGCTGGTGCTGCTCCCGGTGCCTGAATACCCTGTGTAGCCTGCTTAGGTGCCCGGGCGGCTGGAGTCTGATTGCCTCCCCCGGCCTGAGCTGTGACGGCAGAAGAAGGCATGGAAACGGCCTGAGCTAAACCGGTGCATACTGACAATATCTGAGACAGGGCCTCCTGAAAACCCGGAATAACCATAGGCACTGCTGGTGCCTGAGCCTGTCCCGCTGGGACACCATCGACGGGAACCTGATCATGATAGGGAGATCCTGAGGTACTGCCCCAGCTGCAGCGCGGGCTGTCCCCCTACCTCTACCCTGGCCTCGACTGCGGTCTCGACCTCTCGTTGGTCTAGCCGGTTACTGGTCACTCTGATCGGTATGGAGTGTCCTCACCATCTGTGAGAGAATGAAACAACGTAAATTCAGGTTTCAAGAATCAATAGATCAGCACGAAAGAGTTCAAGAAAGATAGAATGTTTCCTAAAAGTTCGGCAGCCTCTCGAAGATAAGTACAGACGTCTCCGTACCGATCCGCAAGACTCTACTAAACTTGCTCATGACCGTAGAGTCCTATGTAACCTAAGGCTCTGATACCAAACTGTCACGGACCCAAATCCTAACCGGCTGATGGTGCCTATCATGGAATAGGCTAGCTGACTACCACGTGTTCACATTTCCTTTTGAAAATCCCATTTAAGTTTCAATAAATTCATAAGAATATACGGAAAGTTCTTAATATAATAGGCAAATATTATATACAATACTGTCATCCCCAAAACCTGGAACTGACATGTCATGAGCATCTAGTGAAATAAGCCAAAATAAAGTATTATGATACAAAACTCCGAATCAAAGCTAAATACAACAGGAAGGGAAAGCAGAGATGCTGCAAATGCTGAACATCTACCTCTATATCCCCACGATCCGGCTCCGCTGCGATATATATATAAAAGCTAACGCTCGATATCTGCTCCTGGATCTGCACACTGAGGTGCAGGGAGTAATGTGAGTACGTCAACTCAGTAGTAATGGAAATAAATCAAGTCTAAGTAGAAAGGAATCACATAAAAATCAATGTCATCAAGTCACAATATACACAGCCTTACTTTCCAATAGTATACATAGATATACGAAATCATCATGCCTTAGAAATCAACTTCACAAAAGTCCTTAAAACAATGCACATTTTTAACAACTTTAAAACAAGGATTTGGTATGCAAATGAATGTAGTAAAATCATAAGTAGCCCCTCGGGCAAAAACATGTTTCATAATCAGCCCCTCGGGCATGCCTCACAATCCCTCAGCACCTCACAATCACTCAGCACCTCACAGCCACTCATGCCTCCCAATCACTCAATCACTCGCACTCGGTGCGCTCACTGGGGGTGTGTGCAGACTCCAGAGGGGCTTCTTCAGCCCAAGCGCTAATATCACTCAGCACCTCACCATCACTCTTGGCCCTCGGCCACACTCGGTGGAACCACTTGAAAAGCCCATCGGGCGAAGTAATAGAACTGGGTACTCGACCCGAAAACATCATTTTAATGCTCATGTAGTGTAAATCAGGTTGAGTTTCAAATAAAACAGTATGCACAATGATGCTGAGTAAAATCATCAACATGTAGTGAGGAAAACAACAGTAAAATGCCCTCAAAGAGGTCTAAATAGATCGGCACGAGGCCCCAAACACGGCTTACAGCCCAAATATTTCACAAATCTTTAGAACATAATTTAACATAAGATTCTCAGTAAATATGCAGCTCATTAGTTGCCGCGGAGAGGACCTAGTCCAATCCAAAAATCAGTACGCGCCATATATTCGTCATCCGACATGTACGCCATTCCAAATTCAGTGAGAAAATAATGGAGTTCGGGGTTCCATACCCTCAGGACAAGATTTAAGACCATTACTTACCTCTACCGCGCCGCGACACTAGTCAGCTATGCCTTTGCCCCTCAAATTGGCTCCTGATTGCTCCGAATCTAACTAAAACCAGTTCAACATCATTAATATATACTCAAGGAACACAACCCAATCGAAAATTATCAATTTAATTAAAAATATTGAAATTCAGCCAAACCCGAGCCCTGGGCCCACATCTTGAAATTTAATAATTTTTACATCATTAGAAACCTCGTCCTCCCACGATTCTATACATACAAAGAACACAAAAATTGGACCACAATTGCCATTACAAAACCTCAAAAGAAATCCCAAATTCTTTCCTCCCATATTTCGAACTTTCTCCTACCCAATCCTTAAATTTCAAGCCTAATCTTAACAAAATAGCATAGGAACGGGATTAACAACCAAAGAACTTACCTTTACTGAAGAACTTTGAAATTCTCTCTCAAAACCACATTCAATGGACTCCTCCCGCATGCAAATTGATGAAAACTGATAAATTTGGCGGAGGGGTCCTTTTTATACTATTCTGCACAGTCATTTCCGCACGTGCGGACAATTGGCAGCACCTGCGGTCCCAGGGTGCACACTTGCGAAACTCACTTAACTGGCACATTCTCGCGCCTGCGACCAACATTCCGCACCTGCGACATCGCAGGTGCGACAAAAATCCTCGCACCTGCGGACCTCTCCTATTCAGGCAAAACCCGCACCTGCGACCTCTCCTTCCGCTCCTGCGTAATCACACCTGCGACTCCCCTTCCGCAGGTGCGAAAACACCAGCAAACCAGCACAGTAGATTTTCCAAAAATCACTCCAACTCCCCGTCAACCATCTGAAACACACCCGAGGGCCTCGAGACCTCAACCAAACATACCAACATATCCCATTACATCATTCAAAATTAGTCAAGCCCTCGAAAAACCAAAAACAATACGAAAACACCAAATTTACATCAAATTCAAGCCTAAAAATTTTGAAACTTCTAAATTCGCCAACTACGCCGAAACCAACCAAAGCACCTCCGATTAACCTAAAATTTTGCAGACATATCCAAAATGACATTACGAAACTGTTCCAACTTCCTGAATTCCATTCCGACCTAGATAGCCTATTTTCCACAGCCGACCGAAAATCGCCAAAAACTAACTTCCGCCAATTCAAGCCTAATTCTACACCGGACATCACAAAAATATTCCGAACACATTCCTAAGTCCCAAATCACCTAATGAAACTATCCGAGCCATAAAATTCGCATTCCGAGGTCGTTTACCAATAAGTCAACTCTCAGTTGACTTTCTCAACTATTAGGCTACTTTAATAAGGCTAAAGGCCAAACTCTCACCATAACTAGTCCGGACCCAAACCAACTGATCCAACACATCAAAAATAAGATAGTGATACTTAACAAATGCAGAAATAGGTGAAATGGGGTAAATCTTACGGAACGACCGGTCCGGTCGTTACATCCTCCCCCTCTTAAACAAACGTTCGTCCTCGAACGGGTCTAGAAACATACTTGGAGCCTCGAATAAGTGAGGATATCTGTCCCGCATCTCCCGCTCGGTCTCCCAGGTGGCATCTTCCACCGGCTGCCCTCTCCACTGAACCTTCACTGAAGCTATATCCTTAGACCTTAGCTTCCTGACCTGACGACCCAAAATAGCCACTAGCTCTACCTCATATGACATATCACCCTCGAGCTCAGCCGTGCTGAAGTCCAAAACATGGGAATGGTCACCAACATACTTCCGGAGCATCGAAACATGGAATACTGGATGAATACTCGACAAACTGGGAGGCACAGCAAGCCTATAGGCCACCTCCCCAACCCTCTAAAGTACCTCAAATGGTTCAATGAACCTAGGACTCAGCCTTCCTCTCTTCCCGAATCTCATAACACCCTTCATGGGTGATACCTTCAGCAACACCCTATCCCCAACCATGAAAGACACATCTCGAACCTTTCGGTCCGCATAACTCTTCTGCCTAGACTGCGCTGTGCGAAGCCGCTCCTCAATCAACTTTTGCCAGACTCAAAGCATCCTGAAAAAAGTCTGTGCCCAATAGCCTAGCCTTTCCCGGCTCAAACCAACCAACTAGAGATCTACACCTCCTACCATACAAGGCCTCATACGGAGCCATCTGAATACTCGACTGAGCTGTTATTATATGCAAACTCCGCTAGTGGCAGAAACTGATCCCATGAACCACCAAACTCAATCACACAAGCACGCAACATGTCCTCCAAAATTTGAATAGTACGCTCCGACTGCCCGTCGGTCTGAGGATGAAACGATGTGCTCAACTCAACCTGAGTACCCAACTCTCTCTACACGGCTCTACAAAACTGGGACGTGAACTGAGTGCCTCTGTCGGAAATGATAGAAACTGGAACACCATGCAAACGGACAATCTCCCTGATATAAATCTCAGCTAACCTCTCCAATGAATACGTAGTACCAACAGGAATGAATTGCGCGGACTTGGTCAGCCGTCCCACAATAGCCCATATAGCATCAAACCTCCGCGAAGTCCGTGGGAGTCCAACTACGAAGTCCATGGCGATCCGCTCCCACTTCCACTCCGGAATATCAAACCTCTGAAGCAATCCACCTGGTCTCTGGTGCTCATACTTGACCTGCTGACAATTGAGACACTGAGCCACAAACTGCACAACATCCTTCTTCATTCTCCTCCACCAATAATGCTGCCTCAAATCCTGATACATCTTTGCGGCACTCGGATGGATGGAATACCGCGAACTATGAGCCTCTGCTAGAATCAAATCTCGAAGTCCATATATTGGGCTCGCAAATACGGCCCTGCATCCTCATGACCCCATCATCACCAATACCCACATCTCTGGCATCACCGCGACGTACCTTGTCCTGAAGAACAAGCAAATGTGGATCATCATTTTGGCGTGCTCTAATCTGATCGTAAAGAGAAGACCTGGAGGCTACACAAGCCAACACCCGTGGGGGTTCTGATAGATCCAATCTCACCAAATAACCTGCTAAGGCCTGAACATCAAGAGCTAATGGCCGCTCTACTACTGGAAGGTAAGCTAAACTCCCCAAACTCTCTGCTCCGCGAATCAGGGCATCGTCCACTACATTGGCCTTCCCCGGATAATATAAGATAGTGAGGTCATAATCCTTGAGGAGCTCTAACCATCTCCTCTGACGCAAATTCAAGTCCTTTTGCCTCAGCAGATACTGCAAACTGCGATGATCAGTTAAAATCTCACACTGCACTCCATACAGATAATGCCGCCAAATCTTCAAGGCATGAACAATGGCATATAACTCAAGATTGTGCACTGGATAATTCTTCTCATGCACATTCAACTGTCTGGATGCGTAGGCAATCACCCTACCGTCCTGCATCAATACCGCTCCCAAGCCAACTCTGGAAGCATCACAATAAACTGTGTAAAAACCCTAACCAGCGGGCAAAACTAGTATTGGAGCTGTAGTCAAGGCTGATTTGAGCTTCTGAAAGCTCTCCTCACACTCATCAGACCATCTGAATAGAGCACCCTTCTGGGTCAATCTGTCAAAGGCGAAGCTATCGAAGAGAATCCCTCAACAAAGAGACGGTAAAATCCCCCCAAACCAAGGAAACTCCTAATCTCCGTAGCTGAGGACGGTCTGCGCCAACTCTGCACCGCCTCTATCTTCCTTGGATCAACCTGAATCCCCTCTACCGGGCCGAGACACTAGTCCGCTATGCCTTTGCCCCTCAAATTGGCTCCCGATTGCTCCGAATCTAGCCAAAACCAGTTCAACATCATTAACATATACTCATGGAAACAACCCAATCGAAATTATCAATTTAATCAAAAATCTCGAAATTCGGCTAAACCCGAGCCCCGGGACCACCTCTCGAAATTTAATAATTTTTACATCATTAGAAACCTCATCCTTCACGATTCTATACATACCAAGAACCCAAAAATCACACCACAATTACCATTCCAAAACCTCAAAAGAAATCCCAAATTCTTTCCTCCCATTTTTCAAACTTTCTCCTGCCCAATCCTTAAATTTTCAAGCCTAATCTTAACAAAATAGCATAGGAACGGGATTAAAAACCAAAGAACTTAACTTTGCTGAAGAACTTTGAAATTCTCTCTCAAAACCACCTTCAACGGACTCCTCCCGCATGCAAATTGATGAAAACTAATAAATTTGGCGGAGGGGTTCTTTTTATACTGTTCTGCACAGTCATTTCCACACCTGCAGACAATTGGCCGCACCTACGGTCCCAGGGTGCGCACCTGCAAAACTCACTTAACTGGCCTATTTTCGCGCCTGCGACCAACATTCCGTACATGCGACATCGCAGGTGCGACAAAAATCCTCGCACCTGCGGACCTCTCCTATTCAGGAAAAACCCGCACCTGCGAGCTCCCCTTCCACTTCTGCGTAATCGCACCTGCGACTCCCCTTCCGCAGGTGCGAAAACACCAGCAAACCAACACAGTAGATTTTCCAAAAATCACTCCAACTCCCCGTCAACCATCTGAAACACACCTGAGGCCCTCGGGACCTCAACCAAACATACCAACATATCCCATTACATCATTCAAACTTAGTCAAGCCCTCGAAACACCAAAAACAACACGTAAACACCAAATTTACATCAAATTCAAGCCTAAAAATTTTGAAACTTCTAAATTCGCCAACTACGCCGAAACCAACCAAAATACCTCTGATTAACCTGAAATTTTGCAGACATATCCAAAATCACATTACGAAACTGTTCCAACTTCCGGAATTCCATTCCGACCTCGATAGCCTATTTTCCACTGCCGACCGAAAATCGCCGAAAACTAACTTCTGCCAATTCAAGCCTAATTCTACATCGGACATCACAAAAATATTTCGAACACACTTCTAAGTCCCAAATTACCTAACAAAGTTATCCGAGCCATAAAATCCGCATTCCGAGGTTGTTTACCAATAAGTCAACTCTCAATTGACTTTCTCAACTAGTAGGCTACTTTAAAAGGGCTAAATGCCTAAACTCTCACCATAACTACTCCGGACCCAAACCAACTGATCCAACACATCAAAAACAAGATAGTGATACTTAACAAATGCAGAAATAGGGGAAATGGGGTAAATCTTACGGAATGATCGGTCGGGTCGTTACAAGATCGTGTGGTAGAGATCAGTTGTAAGAACTCAATTTCCTAAATTCTATCATATTCATAATACGACGATGCCTATATCCAGAAAGACGGTTGGTAAGAGATATAGTTGTGGAAGAGTTTAGACAGAGGAACTCGATTTTGTATCATGCTTATGATTAGTAAATGTGAAGTTTTCAGCAGAACGTGTGTGTAAGATTCTTGATAAGGAGCCTTGAGGTAAAAATATCTACCCATATGGTGAAAAGAAATGAGAGATTCAGGAGGTAGATATAAATTTCAACAAGTAAAAGAAGCAAGGTGAAAAAGGGTACGAGGTACCCAGCCAATGAAGACTATCAATATTTACAATTTAAGCAGACGAATATAAGCCTTTTGAGTTACCTTCAACAATAACAAAGGTATGTACAATTGGCCAAACACATTTCATTTATGCCCTATGGGGGCTAACAGAAGTAGCATAAGAGAAGGCAGGATATCAGGATCTAGCTGGGGTTAGGGTAACCCAAAATGGTGGATTAGTTGCAAATGTGCTAATAGATCTCCTTGTGAGACACCCAAATGGTGCACTCTAGAATAGCACAATTAGATATAAATACTATAATGTTCAAAGATAGGCACTGGAATCCTGAAGAGATAAATATTATCTTAGTATGGCTCTCGTCCCTAGCAGAGAGATAATGTTAGGCAACCCGAAGAGCCAGTGGATAGAGCAAGGGGAGCTAAAAGCAAAAGAATGCCTTGTTGAAGTTTTCATAATAAGAAGATAGACAGAAATGTTAGCAGGGAAATAAGAAGAGATTTAATGAAGCATTATAAGTAAGATGTGATACATGGATGACAATGGTAGATCAAACAAAAATTGACAGTATTACAGAGTCTATAGTCTAGTGAAGGAAAAAATGAGAGGTGACAGGCCTTGAGATAGCAAAAGAGTATAGGCCATAAAGTCATATCCTCATTTCGAGAAATAAGTTCGTGACTCCAACGCGACTACCAGAAGGAAAAGTTAGACCCCTAGAGTAATAGAAATCAGTATGGGCTGATGAACAAGATAACCTAAACATAAATTAAGGACTGAGTGATTTAGTAATAGTCGGCATCATGAGAATTTCAGAGATTGTATTCTAGCGATAATATAATGGACAATAGAAGAATAATCTGTAAAGGTCATTCAGGAAGACGCTTACCTATAGCAAGCAATGTGAGAAAAGTTAAGCGTAAAGGACTGTGTGTGCTAGTTACACTAGGTGTCTCCCTCGTGAGTAAGGAATTTTGTTATCCTTGGTACAGAAGGATTACCGCAAGGCAAGTAAGGGTCATCGATGATGTGAAAAGACGCCAAAGATAAAGAGGTAAAACATCTATGGGTAGATCGTCGTAGCACTAATCTTAAGTACCCTCTTCAAGAGGGGAATATAGAGTGATGTGACATTATGCAAACACGACGTCAAGGGGAGGAAGGAAGGGTTCCTACCCGAGATGTTATTGATAAATAAGAAGTCAGTTCGAGACGTAAGTTAAGACAAACGAAATAACCCAAGAAAGATTATGTAGAATATTGATATGAGAATGGGCCAACGACTAGTTAGTATTTGATTCAGGAAGAGCCTAGTTATGGCTAGACAAGAGGATATAGACAAATCAACAGATTATGCAAGAGAGACATAGTGAACCCCAACATGGGGAATTCAGTATCGTAGATATGACATCGTCACCCTTGAGAAATATTCAGATAGAAGTTGGGGTAGTTAAAGGTACCATATGAGTGTTATGGGAATAAAACAGAGTGCCACTGGGAAGGCAGTCAAAATATCAGTTCAGAAGCAACCCTACAAGCACAAGGGCGTGGAGGTAAGTAACTACGGATAATTATAGGTGAGGAAGAACATCAAAATTTCTGTCGAGTATACGATGTAATAAGCTCACAGTTTTACAAGAGTCAAAGGGTCTTCACTAAGTACTACAATGAATGACTAGCTGAGGAAATAAGGAAGAAGGCTTCAACCTAAGCACAGTGACCTAAAGAGGAAATGATCTTGTAACAACAGTCTCATAACAACATTGTATGCACTCCAAAAGAAAGTGCCACCTACTGTGGCTAATGAACGGGAAGTAAAATTAAAAGTAATATTCGAGAATATGAGTTGCACAAAATTCCAGCATGAGTGGGAACTAAGATAAGCTAAGTATGCACGCAACAAGGAGGCAGAAAGACCAGGAAAAGTAATAGCTTACAGAAAGCTGAGAAGGAACGGAAGGAATTATTCAATCAATGATCCAGAGTTAGTTACATTATGAATGCACTCAAGATTTCGCAGTATTATCCATGCAACATATATGTTGACAATCATACAGCTGCAGAAGACTCCAATATAAGTTAAAAGAAAGAATTGAGTCCATGTCATAGACAAAGAATTGAATTATTAGAAGATTGTATCATGGATATTCCATGGCGCCCATGAAAGGCTAAAGTAATAATCAACACTAGGAGTCGTAGATCAGAAGATAGCTTAAACCTACATAAAGGTTTATCAGAAGGAAGAGGAAACTAAAGAGTTACATCAACTAAGTAAATTAGGAGTCTGATTATCGAACCTAGAAAATTATAGAAATTGTGATTGAGAATATTGCAGGATCACTCTTAATTTCAGAGGTGCAAGAGAGATAGTACAACAACCATATTCTATAATGGTCCTACGGTGAAGCTAGTTAGAAGAGTACTAGCCTCATAAGAAATCAGTATGAAGCTCCCACCGGATTGTGAATGCATCAGAGGTGCAAGTAGTCTTCAAGTTGTGGATGTGAATTATAACTATGTGTAAAGGAGGTCATGAAAGAGATAGAAGATGTGATGTTATATTTTTAGGTGAGTAAGATAAAGGTGAACAACGTATGAGATTCTCAAGTGCAGAAGGTTATGGATAATCCATTATTCGGATAGAAGGCTAGAAGCGTAGGGATTCAGTATCCAGGAATGATAGAAGTATCGTCAGTGGCATATCTTCTAGCCTATGGTTTCTAGGAACCGAGAGAACTTGTAAAGGGAGCAACAAAAGAGTTGGAGACAACGTGATGTCTCTCTTGATGTTCCAGAATAATATAAGGAAATCTATAGTGCAAGCAAGGTGAAGGAAGGTGGCGAATAATATAAATAGATATGTGTAGGTCGCAAGCTAAAGTATGGTAAAGCGACAATATTTTAGGAAGACTGGAGTAAGGATAAGAAAGGACGAGTGAGAAGGTGACGAGAATGGATAAGTACTCAGGATTAAGCCCATGAAAACAAGAAGAGTTTATGGTTTCTCTAAGTTATACAAAGCTCAATATAGCCTGAATGAACTCAAAGGAGTCTAAGACTAGTAGAATTTAGAAGAGATGGAATTCTGTCCTGGTAGTAGAATGGAGGTTTAATTGTTATAGATAAAGGATGACGTTTGGGCCTTTGGTTGAGTTATGATATGAATAAAAAGGGGGATTTCATGAGTTGTACGGGATTAGAATAACCCCCATAGGATGAATCACGTTGGGATGCTATGAAATACAATTATGGAAGCATGGTATCACCCCCAGGTGGATCATTCTAATTATTTAAGATGTTCCCCGATGAGACGTGAGCCCTAGCGACAGTGTTACATAAGAGGTCAAGTTATCGATATTAAGGTGAACAGTAATGAAGAAGCATTAAAGGACTTAGACTTATGCATATAGGATAAGCAATGAGAGTAACCTGGAGTTTGGTAGCAGACCTCAGTAATGATAAATCAAAGTAAGAGTTATGGCAGTAAAGTTATACAGATGGATAAACGGATCTATGAAATAAGGTATAACAATATCCGTAAGTTCAAAAAAGTACCGAGCAAAGAAATTCAGTATACCCATAGATGCCCATAGGGATACCTTATCAAGCTCTGTATATGTTTACAAAGTGAGGCCTAGAGATTGGCTATAAGCCGGAGGAAAAAGGAGAGAAGAGTCGCATAGGCACACTTACAAGGTCAGAGTCTTTCAGGCTGCATGACAGAAGGTAGCAAAAATTACGACATTGGATGGATTCTAACCATAAGTCATGGTGTGAGAAAGAAGCCTAAAGGGGGGAATGCCCTAGCCTTTGAATTTATTCACAGAACAGTTTCCTAGATGGCAAGGAGAGTACTAAAATATTCGCATGAGGTATAGGTTATGATAATGATAAGTGCATCCGTCAACATTTAAGGATGAATGTTCCAAAGAGGGGAATGATGTTACACCCTATGTTTTTGTACGTGAAAGTACACCATAAGTAAATTGATGAAAGCTCGAAAATGAGATGTTACATCCCGCATTTTCGTACGTTAAAGTTTCTCCATAAGTTAATCAACGTAGATTTGAGATGAGATTATTTTTTATGTTAAAAGCATTTCTGCTATTTATAACAGGGGATAAGTAAGTGTCGTGAAGGTTAAAGATAAACGAATCAAAGAAATTAAGTTTCTTTGAAGGTTGTCAATTTGGGATAAAAAAAATGGTTCGAGCTATAAAATCCGGTGTTTATGAACTAGTACCATACAGGGTACCACATGACCATGATAATAGGGTACATAAAGTGTGTTTAAAGTGAGTAATATTTTAAGTAATTTGAGATAATTCTTAATTATGTTGATAATAGATTAACTATTGGTTAATGGGGGAATTAAAAGTTAACTAAGAATTAGTGGATGATTAATTAAGAACCTTGGATAAGACCAAGGAACCCTTAATGTGGCATCCAACAAAGCCAAGGATTTTGACTTATTAAATTCATAAATAGGTGGCATATGTATAGAATATGTGGATTAGTCATATAATATATGGGGCCCACACCCACCAAGCTTTAAAAACATCTCTAATTCACTTAAAGAGATGTTGATATCTCTATAATATGAGAAATAAGGCTTCATCAAATTCAAACTTTTGCATCTTAGCATCTTAACTAACATGACTTTCTTGAAACAAAAATTTAGAACAATATCTCTTAGCATCTTAGCAACGTGAGATGTTGCAATTTTAAGGGAGTACAGTGCAATTATTCTCAAGAATATCATACAGATTTTTCCCTACTTTGATCTTGTCATCACTTGTTTTGTCGCGATTGTCGTGTTTTAGAGGGATTGTCAAGAGAATCGGTTTGGTGTGTCAAGGCTATCCCTTCTTTATTTTTGGCATGATCCATATGATACAAATGAAACGAGCAAATGCACAACTTTCATAAATGACTCTATTCATAGAAATACTAGAGGTGCCTACGTTCTTGATTCCCTATGTGTCCTATTATTCTATCATATGTTCATTGGTCTCAGAAAATACATAAGTTGATAAAGTTAAATTCATGATATCAATAAAAGGCATAATGGCCTTATGACATTCTGAAAGATTTTATTGACGTACTGCTTATGCATTGCATTTATTTATACATGTACATTGACCCATGACCAAATGGCATTATATACGCGTATATATATGTGTGTGTGTCTGTGTGTGTGTGTCTGTGTATATATATATATATATATATATATATATAGAGAGAGAGAGAGAGAGAGAGAGAGGATATGGGAAAAGGTTATGGCGTTATATACGCACTACCTGATCAGCTAGTATACGTTGATGATTTTGCCCACAGTGGACGAGATGATATGATGGGATGCCCTCAGAGGCTTGATGATGTTATGAACGCATATACCTATGCATGGTATGGCATTGATACGCATATGCATGACATTATAAATTTAAAATTATTCACAAAGCTATTCAGACATATATGTTGAGTCTTTTACTCCATGTTTCTCTCATATCTTTTATTTACTGATTTTCATGCCTTACATACTCGGTACATTATTTGTACTGACGTCCCTTTTGCCTGGGGATGCTGTGTTTTATGCCCGTGGGTACCGATAGACAGGTTGAGAGTCCTCCAAGTAGGCTATCAGCTCAGCGGAAGGTATTGGTGCGCTCCATTTGCTCCGAAGTTGCTTATTTGGTCAGTATGATTAGGACATGTGTTGATTGGTACGGTGGGGCCCTGTATCGACCTTTACGATATTTATGTACTCTTAGAGGCTTGTAGAAAATTTCCTATATACGGATATTTGTATGGCCTTATCGGCCTATATTTTAAGTATATAAAGGATCATGTTGGCCTTATAGGCCCGTATGTCACAGGTATGAGTTTCTATATCAGGTTAGGTTATTCTATGTCAGGTATTCCCTCATGTTTACTCTGGTTATTTCATGACGCCCCTTCTGGCCCACTTACCCATAATGATGTAATAAGAAAGATATGTAATGTTGGTACTCAGTTGAGTAAGGTGTCGGGTGTTCGTCGCAGCCCATCGGTTTGGGTCGTGACAGCTTGTAGAAGATGTGACTCTCATGAGGTATAGTGTGTGTTTAGGACTGATAACTCAAGAAGTGTTATGATTAGTGCAATAAGAGCTTGTGAGAAATTTGGCTGAATAACAGAGTCAGATCATGGTAGCTAGGACGAGAAGTCATTGTGGGTCCTTGGATTTTGCGATTGTGACTTAAAGATAAGTGGGGGACTACCGTTGATGGTTGTGTCACGTGGTTATGTGTCCTTACATTATTGGTTATCGGAATGTTGGTGGATTAGTTATGATTGAGGAAGAGAATACCAGGGGTAATTCGAGCAAGAAAATATGTGCTACATTTCACCTTATTAATGTGTGAAGGTTGTGGAATGACTCAGATTGGATATTTCTTTGTGAATGTGATGTGCTAGGGAAAGGATTCATACAGTTGCTTCTTTGGAGTATTCGTATGCTAAATGAGCACTAGTTGTTTGGTTCTATAATCGAGACTGATTTAGAGTGGGTGACTCTCAATAATGGTTCTAGGGGATTTAAGAATTAAAGTGTGGTGCCTAAGGATTTTCGAGTTTGTTGCGTGGAGAAGAATTGAGTATTGTAGCGGATTGTGAAAGAGAGTTGGAGTATTTCTATGTTGTCACTAGGTCTGCGGTGCAGTGTTAGAGAGATAGAAAAAATAGCTTCAGATACACAGAAGGTCTCCTTGGAATGGTGTAGCAATTGGAGTACTATTGAGTGCATGAGAGAGTATAAAATAGCTTATAGGTAATGAGACAACGTGGTCTTGTGATTTGGGGTTGCTCTAGATCAGTGTTGATTGAGGTCCATTGTGTGCTGGAAAAGAGAAGTATTAATTTTAAAGGTAAGTCAAGAGAAAACTGAGGAGTTGAATCAGTTTAATAGTGGTTTGGATCGGCATGGTAAAGGAAATGATCGGTTCCTTCGATGTGATAAGGCTATACGGGTGTTTCGTGGCTATACTTGCGATCTTGGCAGTCTCCGTAATTTGATTGGTTTGAAGGGATTCAGTTCTAATTGTTTGGTCATGTGCAAATGGGTCCCGAAAAAGTTATGACAGCTTAGGCCATGACTTGAGGTTTGTGTCTTCTGCGGTTATGGGAAGTTGGGTGCGTGTTGCCAATTTTCTTCTGAAATATGTTAAGTGAAGGGTTTCTATGTAGTGTTTATTCTACTGGTGGTTCAGGTTTATGATGAAATTCTTGTACTCTCACGTAACAACATGATAGGTACAGTGAACGGTATGGAATTATGAATTAAAGGATCAAGGTTGCAGTTTAGTTTTAACAGGAATGTCACGAGCTCGGAGGAGCGGGGGAGATTTCAGATGTTTAGAGTATACTGGCACTATTTTATTTCCGTCTGAGAATTGTGTTCTATGGAAGAGACATTGTGTGTTGATTTACGAATTCCTGATTAGCACTACAGAAATAGCATGGTTGTTAGCCATGGATGTACAGATTTGTTACTTAGTGCGGAAGGTTGTGGGAGCATCTCCTATGAGATAATTGTGTAGGTGTGATGTGTCAGTCATTTGAGTGAAAGATTGAGATCAGGTATCGAGATTCTAGTACTATTAGAGATTGGAGAGTTTAGAGACGCAGTACTCCTTTTGTTGTAGGCTGTGGAAGTTGTTTGGGATTTGAAGGTCGGTTATAAGTTGCATGGATCGGGTCATTGTGGATCTTGAAAGGATTTTACCTATTTTGGGATGTTCAAAATCGGTTTAGAGGTCCATTGTCAGACCAAACGTGAAAGTATATTCCACACCAGATCAAATGTGTTTATTCAGCACATCATTTGACTATGGATGAGTCTTTGTGCATGGTAGATGTTGTTCTTGCCGTCATCTATTTTACGTATTACATTTTTTATGCTATGTAGGTGTGACGCGACTTGATTATTCTCGTGTGTGTTTTGGTTCGGTGTAGGCTTGTGGTGTTATATGAGCAAGATGGCTCTCGAGATGTTAGTTGTTTATTTCACCTTAGTCGTGCTTGGCCCTTTGTAGCACATGATGTTATCCTTCTCCCCAGAGTTATGTTATTCACTTGGTGTGCTTGTGGTTGATATATGTGCGTCTAGTGAGTATGAGCTTTTGGCTCGATGGGCATTTCCATGTAGATTGTGATGTTTCAATCAGGTGGTACGCCACGGGTATCATGTGTGGATCGGGTTGCACGCTCCAACGGTGAGATGTTAGGCATGATTCCTTATATTTATCTTGTGTATTTTACTTCTCCTTTGTGGGATATATGCATAGCTTTTTGTATGATTGTTATACCTATTACGCGTGCTGGATAGTAGTGGTACTTGGGGTTCCTTTCATTATTGGTCGTATTCGAGTTGTGGCTTGTTTGGTGCACGAATCGCGTCGTATGAGATTTTAGATGGTATCTGATGTGGTTGTCAATCGAGCAGCTTGTACTGGGTGAGACGAGGTCATTAGACCTGGAATTAGTGCAAATGGATTTGTATAATGTATATTTGGAGGGAGAATGTCGCCAATCAGTTCAAAACACGGCAATGGTTCTTGTTGAACGGAAGAACTCCATGACCTATTGATTTGACGGGTGGTTATGAGATTCTGTACATCTCTTTGATAAGTTGTAGTGTAGCAAGGGCTGGAACAGGGCTTTTACATGTCATCAGGTATATTACCGGCATCGGGTTGGGAAAAATTGTAGTTATTGTTGTTGGATGATATTACTATGGGCATATGAGCGATGTGGTACATCGTGTGGTTACGACTTGGGTGTATATGTATGTGATGGTACATCTTGTGGAGATTAATACAATGTATGTATGCAAGAATCAGACTTTATAGGAAATTTCGGATGTTGGGATTAAGCTCAAAGGCTTGTGAGCTATGACCGCAAGAAGGATCTCCAGTCGAGGTTGAGATAATATGTTCATATGGATTAAGGTGTCACGGGTATGTGCACGAAAGGTTATATAGTGATTCGACAGCTTGGGGACGACTCTTAGCACGTTCGAGGATGAACATATGGTTAAGTGGTGGAGAATGTAACGACCTGACCGGTCGTTTTGAGCTCTAGCATGTCGTTCAGTTGTTTGAGACCTTGAGTGGATTCACTTTATGTATTATGACTTTCATGTGCAGTTGGTTTAGATTTTCGAGAAGTTCGGAGTTGATTTGGTAGAATGATTCTCAATTCAAAAGCTTTAGGTTCGAAGAGTTGACCAGGGTTTGACTTTTTAGTGAACGACCTTAGAATCAAGATTTGAAGGTACCTATAGGTCAGTAAGGTGATTTCGGACTTGGTCGTATGTCCGGATTGAGTATCGGATGGTCCGGAAGAGTTTCGAAGCTTATTATCGAAAGATTGCATTATGAAGGTTTTTGAATTTGTTATGTTTGACTTGGAGTGTACTTTGGTGTTATCGGACTCCATGCGGTGTTCCGGGGCCTCTGTTAAGTTCATTTAATTGATTGGAACTTGTGTGTGAAGTTTGGTCATGATCCGGAATGTCTAAGTGTAATTACGACGCATTCAGTGAAGTTTGAAGGTTTGAAAGTTAAAAGAAGGATTTTGATCGTGTGGTTTTGATGTTATTCGTGGCATTTCAAGCCTTTTGATTAGGTATAGGGACTTGTTGATATTATTGGACAAGGTACCGGGGGCCTCGGGTGTGTTTCGGGATGGTTTCGGACTATTTCCCTTTGTTTTGTGATTGTGGGTTTCTGGTTTAAGGGCATGTGATCTTGGAGAAAGACTCGCGATTATAGATTGTTGTTTGAGAGCTGGGAAGAATTGTTCTTTGCGATCGTGACTGGGGGCTCGCGATTGCGGTGCTTGATCTGGTGTGCTTCACGTTCGCATGGTGAGGATCGCGAACGCTGTGTTTTGAGGGACTGGCCTAGTTTGGACAGCTGATTGTCGCGATCGTAGAAGGAACTTTCTGAGGGATAGAAGGCTTGGCCTTCGCATTCGCGGAGCTGGGCTCGGGTTCGCGTAGGTATGGGCTGCTGTTGTTCTCGATCGCGAGAGGTTTCTGGAGATCGGGAAGGAGGAAATTCCAACAGTGGTAGTATTGGCCTTCGCGATCGCGAAGAGGAAGTAACTGGCCAGAATATAAGTTAGCAAATCGGGAATTTGCTCATTTTAACTCATGTCTCTATTGCTAAGGCGATTTTGGGCGATTTGGAGGAGCCATTTTCATCATCTATCATGAGGTATGTGATTCCCACTTGTTTTGAGTTAAATACATGGATTATATATGGATTTTAACATGAAAATTGGTAGAAATTGTGAGATTTTGGAAGAAAACTGAGAAATGATATTTTTATGTTTTGACCACGAAATTGGACATGGAATTGGAAATGAATTATATGTTTGAGTTCGTGGTGCTATGGGTAATATTTATCTTTAAAAAATTTCAGAATCGCACGTGGGCCCGAGGATTGACTTTGTTGACTTTTCGTATGAAGTTGGGAATTTGTCTCTAATTGTTAAATTACGAGTCTTTGAGTATATTTTGATTGGTTTGCATGTTCTTTGCCTAACTTCGGATCATTTGGCATTGGTTGGAGGTACTAGAGAGGTGTTGGAGCTGGCTATCAAATTTCGGAGCGAGGTAAGTCTCATGTCTAACCTTGTGAGGGAAAAGTTACCTCGTAGGTGCTATATTTATTATGCGCTACATGTTATGGGAGCTACGCACGTATGAGGTGACAAGTGTCCGTGTATATTCTAGAAGTCCTGATTATGTCTAGGTAGACTTAGACTCACGCTATGCTTTAATTGTACTATTAGAGTAATTCTTGCCTTAATTTAAATTTTAGCCTGAGACTAGACTTGTGTAAAGCATCGAACTTGTTATTTTAGATACTTGACAAGCTACTTGATTTGTAGCGAAAATTATACTTTTTTTTTACAGATTTCCTCCACGTTGTGCATATCCGTTCAAAAGTTTTCTTGAATTTCATAACTCACAAGTATATTCGTGAATGGGGCTAGTGACCCGTCAAAGTTTAATATTCATATGGGACCGGGTTGAACGCCTCAACAACACTCTTATGGGATCAGGTTGTACGCCTCGGCAGTACTGTGTAACACACTCTTATCAGATCCGGTCGTTCGCCTCGGTGTTACTATTTAATACACTCTTACAGGATCGGGCCGTTTGCCCCGGCAATATTTTTATGGCATTATACCGTACGCCACGGCAGGATGTTGTACCACCACTTTTATGGGATCGGTTCGTTCTCCTCAGTAAAATCGTGTGTAGTATTCGGTGAGGAGTTAGCATACTTATGAGTCCTTCTAACTTAAGATGTGATATTTTATCTAGTGTTGACCATTATGTATTCCCTTCGATGTACTATCTGGTATTTGAGGACTTCGTATTTACCCTTATGTTGAGGATCGTGTTATATACATATATATATTTTCATTGTTCTACTTTCCATGCTTCATACATGTCTACTTTTATTGTACTTTGGTTATTGGACCACTAGTAAGTGTCGATGTCGATCCCTTGTCACTAATTCTTCGAGGTTAGACTAGATACTAATTTGGTACGAGTTGATTTACATACCCATGCTACACTTCTGCAATAATTGTGCAGGTACTGTGACAGGTACATTTGGTGGTCATCTTGGCACATCGGCGTTGCTGCTGATGAGACTTTGTGAGATGCATCCCATGTCACGATCTGCAGCACAAGGAGTCCCTGTCTTATTTATTTACTTTGTCATATCAACTTAATATTTCAGACAGATGATGTAGTAGTATTGTACTTCCTAGTAGGTGCTCATGCACTTGTGACACCGAGTTTTGGGGATTTAGATTCTGTTCTTGGTTGTATTCTGTTATGATATCCTGGTTTATATTTGTTGATACCCAATATTTCCCTATAATATTTCCAAAATGCATATATACTTTCAAAAATAATGCATGAGCATCAATCAGTATTTTTCCATAATTTTCTGTAATTTTAAGGATTAAATTAATTTATTACATCATTTTATTATCTATATAATTATTAATTGTGTCATAGGTGATTTTATAATAATTTTATTGCTTAATTTTTATTATTTATATTTATATTAAGTTTTAATTATTTTATGCATAATTATATTTACATTTGTAGGTTATAATTGCGATAACTTTGCAATAATAACCCAGGTGTGCATAATTTTGATTTTACACGAAAATGACTTTTTATATTTTTATAATATTAAGTAATTATTTTTAATCATTTTCATACACAAATAGAATTTCTATCATTTCTTAGCTATTTCTATAAATTATTTATCAAATTAACTGGGTATTTAAATAGCCTCTTTTAAACTAATTTTCGGACTCGGCCCAATACCCTAACCTTACACATAACCCAAACCCAATAACCCAATTTCTATAACCCGCCCAACCCCCAGATTTAATCATGGTCGTTGATCTCAGAAGATCAACGGTCCAGGACAATCTTTCCTTTTTTAATTTACCAAACCTCCCAAACCAAACCTCACTTCTCAAAATTCGCTGCCTTGAAACCCCTTCCCTCCTCTCTTCTCTCTCACCCTTCTCCTAACCCTAGCCCGCCGTCACCAAAACCCCTTTATTTCATGGTTTTCTTCTTCAATCTCAGGCCCTATCCAGCCTCTTATCACCACTGGTGTTCCGATTTTTATATTACTTGATGGAATCTCAAGAAGTTTGAGCCAGTTTTGGTTCAAACCCCTTTGTTCTCGACTAATTTGTCCATATTCACCCCATGTCTATGAATATTATCATTTTTATATTTTCATGACTTCAAATCTCTGGTTCAAAACTCGATTTTTTCCTACCTCCGTTTACTTTTTACAAATTTAACTATCTCTGGCTAAATCAGTTCTGATCTCTTTAGATCTGAAGTGTTTTGAGTTTGTTTAGTAGTTTCCCTTTAAGATTCTTCCATTTTTACTACTATCATCAACCAACTTCATTTTTTCCTAAAAGCTAGGGTTTCAATTTTTCAAGAGATTTTTGCAAAATATTTTCAAACGCTTAAGTGTTTAACTCCGGTTTCCTTTACTTTTTTGACTGGTTCTCATATCTATGTCTGCATGTCCTAGGGTTTCTACTGTTTGCTCCAATGTTCTCCCGTTTACTGTGACTCTGTCAATTAAAAGTGATTAACTTATTTTACTTGCTTAATTAGGTTCGAAAATTGTGCTCTCTTTTTTTTTAAAAATGGATATCTCTCTGGAAGGTTTTACCTATCCTTTCCTTATATGTGATTCGTAATTAGTACTACCTTCCTTAATTATATTGCTGGCTTGATTTCTTGGTTTTGATTGTTTTGACTAACCTCTAATTGATTTACTACTTACCTTATTTAGCCTCAATCATGTCTACTGATTTACCCCGTGAAAGACTCTCCTTAATTTAAGCTTTACTTGTTGTTAATTTATTCCCGCTAAGCCCTAATTGACTGATTAATTCGTGTTGCATGCCTTATTTGTGTGCAATTGATTTCCCTTGCCTTATTTGGTTTACCCTATTATGTGCTATATAAACCTTTCATTGTTCTGATTTTGAAACACGACAAACACACACAAACACACATAGAAAACATAGAAACACACAAACAAACTCTTATTCTCACACCATCTCAATTGTAGTCTTTCTGTTACTTCTATTTATTGCTCTGTCTAGCCGGCTAAAAGCCAAGTCTAGACTCTTGGATCCTATTTGCTTTCACTTTCCTATTGCTATCTCTTAACTGGTATGCCTCCACTTCTGTTATCATTCAATATGCCATGTAGTTAGACCTATGTTCTTCATGTTTATTACTTTTAATCAGCATGACTATTTTTGTTATCTGTCCGATTCAATATGCTATGTAGTCAGTCTGCTGTAGATATCAACATGCCTTTGTTTGTCCTATGTTTATGTTTTTGCCCTCTTACTAGCATGCCTAAACTCCTGTTAACTTGTCATGTGTTGTGTGTTAGTATGGTTAGTCTACCTTAGCACGTCTCTGTTTAGCCTATGATACTTGTTTACTTATTTCTGAAAATAGTATGTTTAATTCCTACTACCCCACCCCCTTTTGTATGACTGTCTCATTAGTAACTTAATTTCAGCATGTTGTTCTCTGTTTAATACATGTCTATATGCTCACCTAGTAATAGTTAATAAACTAAGTGAAACCTTGTTTGACTTAATTATGACTCTGTTCTGTATATGATTCCAGTGTTCCTGGTGATTGTTTAACTACTGGAATTCATGTCTGAATTCAGTCTACTAAATGTAGTTTTGTTTATAGTTTTTAATCTTGTAATCTGTTTCTATTCACTTCTAAAATTCCAAACTATCTTTTTTCCTGAAAACTATCTCCTACTTTTATATACTATTTTCAACTCCCACTCTTAGATATCTAGGGTCCTGCCCCCCNGGGTCCCTGAGGCCCTTGGGAACTTTGACACACCAGAAGCCCATTTGATGTATTACGGACTGCTTGTGTACTCCAGACTTGATTGAAGGCCATACTTCCAGGTTGACTTTGGGCCTGCCAAGGCTCCCTATAGTATAGTGATTTTCATTATGTAATTCATTTGCATTGGTCTGTAATAATAATCTTTGTAAAACAGATATGGGGTTGCTAGTAAAAGCTGGGAGGGATTTTTATATATATTTTTGTTGGGTTCGGGTAGAAATCATGCCTATAGGATTATTGTGATTATTTATATGCATTAGAGACCATGGATCTAGGACTTATCTCATTATTTTTAGTCCTGAATTTCACACTTGCATCCAAGAAATCCTATTATAGGACATTTATCAATTCTGCATCAAAATCCATGTTTATGCATATTCTCAAGTCTCAATGTGCATTAGAAATCATGCATGTAGGATCTTCTTTGGGAATTACCAAACTTGGCTAACATTCTGTTAACATCTCCGTTCACTTAGATATCATGCCCATAGGAAATAAGTGTAAAATCAGTCTTGACACTTAGACATCATGCCTATAGGAAGTAAGTGTAAAAATAAATTTATGTATTTAGATATCATGTCTATAGGAAATAATGCTTGCAATCAGTTTCAGCACATAGAAAGCATGCCTATAGGATCTAAAAAGATGAAATCTGCTTGTTAAAATCAATCACTGGTTTACAGTTTAGATACCATGTCCATAGGATTCTGCCCGGTTATCACTTAGGCNCTGCTTGTTAAAATCAATCACTGGTTTACAGTTTAGATACCATGTCCATAGGATTCTGCCCGGTTATCACTTCGGCAAGCCTATAGGATAATTAAAATCTTGGGTTTAAAATTGTGATTTTCTTTCTGCTTGAAACGTGCCCAGATTCAGTAAGTGATAAAAATCAGTAGGCAAACTGATGGATACTCACAGCCTCGCTTCAATAAAACTGCTATATATTCTATTTATGCTCACTTAGACATCCTGCCTATAGGATCCTAAATCATTAAAATTGCTTGTCTGAATAGCGTGTATTTGTTTGCCTATTTGTGGAGGAAAACATGAGCCCCCTTAATTGCTCCTTATGTGACAGTCCTATTTGATTTTTGTTTGTCGCTTAGTTTTCTCCTTTCAAGAAACACAGGTGAGTCTAGAACCACCTTAAAATAGAGGTCTTAAACACCTCTAGGGTCATAGGTAAGGAACGGGTATTGCACGCATAAGGTACAAACTGGATGTTATTTGTGACGATCCAAAGGGTCATTGTGAACAACTATTTTTGACCACACCAAAATTCTATACTATTTTTTTTGCTAAAAATATTA